>WURT03652805.1:7882-18898 GCA_009936505.3 Holothuria glaberrima
TATTTACCTTAGTACACTTGGCGACCATCAACAATACGTCTTTCTCTTGAACAGGCGCGTAGCCGGGATTTTGTCAAGGGGGGTGGGGGCAAACTCGGGTTGAAATGACAAAACAGAAAATACAGAGCAGAAGGCGTGGGATCCAGGGGGGCCTTTTTGGGGGTCCAAGGTGGAAAGCGCTGAGAAGTCCTAAAGTATGCGAAATTTTTGGCATTAAAATGATGCATTTAAGCATTTTCAAATCACATTGGATGGATACTAAACAAACCACAAAAATTACAATTTGACTCTTTTTAATTACATCCTTAAAGTTTTTTTTTAATAATAGCTCTACTCCACCTGACTAACAACCGGCCCGAATTGAGGATTCGACAGTGTAGATGAGGATGGGTGATGGTGTGGGTTCCCTGGGGCTTTGTAACAACGACTTTACCCAACTGGTCCAACACACACACACACACACACACACACAAATAGGATGGCGCGCGAACCACGCAAAAAATAATCACTACGCAACTGCTCCTGAAACGACAACAACAAGAAAATAAAAATAGTAGTCAATATTATATAATTGTATTCTTGACAAGGAATTACTTAGAAAAGGACCATCGTATTACCAGTCGGCACTATGTATATTTCCAAAAGGCTTTATCTCGATGTCACAGAGCCAATATTCTCATCAGAGCCAATTTTCTTCTCCCAGATTGTCTTATTCTCCCGAGTAAGCTTACTTCTAGCTCCTACTTCATTGTTCCGCTGTTCCCCAGATAAAGCTGCAGTGGCCTCTGGAGTCTATGCAGATTGAATCTCTAAAGGCTATAAATATGGTACTGAGCACACTATAGCGTCGTTTGTATGGTTTTAATGTAAATTCATTCTAACCTGTCAATGCAACGAGCTGCAAAACATCACGTTTCACATATCTGCACAAGCATCATTGACCAATCAGAGTAAAGATGATGCTGGAATTTTATGTTATGCAAAGAACACCCACAAATTGTTAAGAGTGATACCCGGGCTTCAAAATATGTCTGGGACGACGCAAAACCCCTTTATATTTTGGAGTTTAGTAGTGGTGAAATGAACACATGAACCTACTCAGACTTTTGTGGCTATATAATTTAGAAAGTGATTCAATGATCCTCGTCATTATATCTACAAGTGTAAATTTTACCCCCGACCTTCTATGAACCGTTTCAACTGCGCATGACTTATATTTAAAGACTTACTACATAATTTGACTTGTAGAATTCCCTTAAGGAATCATCCATCCGAACGAAAATGTTTTGAATACAAGTAATATTGTAATTTAAACCATTAAAACTTCCTTTTTTCAATATAAATGACAGCTATCTTTAGAGATGTCTTGCTTAATGCATATTCCCCACAGTCACGTGACATACTGCCTTTTTTCACATTACAACAAATGCTTGACTGAGCAGTGTATGTTCTTGCATAAATCATTTTACTCGATTACAAAGGTCTTTCATGGAACATAATAGTTTGAAAGATGCTATTTAAATTTGGCGACAGCGCTTCCCTGAACATCGCCAAGACGAAGAAATCTGATAGGTTTCATTGGAAGTTAGAAATTTTGTTATGCAAAAAATGATTGAAGACGTTCGTGACAACAATATTTTAACTGTAAAGTCGGGATGGTATATTTGATATCTTATAATTCCTTCAAGCTTGTACGGACACGAAATTTCCATGACATTGAGCTACAAACTCTAAAAATGCGACTTTCAGAGGTCCATTGGACAGTTATGGCTTTAAGAAAACGATTTTAGGGTGGAAGTTGAGATACTTGTTTCACAAGAAAGTGTGCCACAATTGGTCACCCGGAAACGTGTTGCAGTAGTATGATTACTGGTAACGTGACACCTTGAAGACACAATCCCCCATCAACCTTGTGATATTGTCGTTATTGACCCACAGAAGCCTGAAAACATAAAATTTATGAGAATTTTTTGGATTCCTTATTGAGGATCATGTTCAAGTTCATGATTTACAAATTATAGGCCTAAGCCACCCGCAAGGCATTTTCAACCTCGAAAACTCGACTCCCATTTGGTAGGCCTATGGCAGATTATTAACCATCCTGAAGATCGTGACAAACTATTGGCTTAGTCGTCAAACTTGAAATGCAAAGATTCGATTCCTGCCTACTTCATTACGCACCATATCCTACAGGCAGCCGAAGGATGATCTTCTTTTCATAAAACAGATTTTGGATAAAGTGACAAGTGGAAGCAAGACTATCGAAGCTTTTCCATATAGCAATTACAAAGGTTTTTGGTAGAGTTTTGGTATGAGTCGTTTTTGTCAATGGTAGCCTATCATCTCTCAGATTTGAATAAATACATTACCCCCCTCCAATTCCTGAATATTCCTAAGATTATACCTTTCAACCCCCAAAATTAAGAATACAACTAGATTTCCGGAATTTCTTACCAAATGGAAACACTTAGTGTTCAAATGACATAACCTCACTTGTCAATGGTTTTGTAACACTGTACTCTCCCCGCCTTCGTTTTCATACGCACGATCCAATTCCTACAAGAGAAATAACTATTATAAAAATGAGCTCCCTCCCTATTTTCCAAGGGGATTCTTCCGAGACCAACACCACATACTTTAAAGTATTTCCGTATAATTAACTGAAAACAGAAAGATATAATAGCCTGCGGGGAATCAAATGATCATTCTCGCTTAAAGAATATAAAAGCGAAAGTTTAAGCCATTGTGCGACCTTAATCACGTTATTGCGAAAGGGGACCTAAAATAGACAGTTCCCTGGAGAATCGGAATCGACTATTTTAGGGTAAAATTATTTTTTCTGCAAAATAAAACAATCTTCGTCTCGGATGCTTGTAATGATACTTTATGATTGAATCAGTAAGTAATTCAGCCACGTCGTGTGACGTCAGTAGCAAGGTCATATTTCTTTAGCACGCTGAGATTAGAAGCATTACAAGGGACGCCCATTGGGCCATTAACAAATTTGTTCGAGTCATTTCACATTGGGCGAGAAGAAAGAATTATTTGTTATTTTTGGAAGAATCTTTCTAAAGATAACAAAAGAATAAAGAATAAGAGATTTGCCAAAACGACCAAGCTGATTATTTCAGAGCATGAGGCATGGCGACTCTAAGTGTTTCTATCTTTACTTGAGGAAGATCTATAAACACTTTGACTGAGGTAATAATAAGGTAGTATTTGTCTTCTTTGACTGAAAAGAAATGTACACCAAAATAGAATGTTGACCTTATGAAGGAATGTGTCATATCTCACGAGCAGGTCTATTTGTAAACAATTATTCAAACACTCTTTTTATTAAAATTTATTTTGATTTGAAGAGAAAACGATGTTAGTTAAGCCATTTACAGCATTTGAGTCCAAACGTGCAAGTCAAATTTAGCCAGAAGGCCAGCGAAAGTATCTTAATCGATTCCCCCAAACCGAAGTATCGCATACGAAATACTTTGTGGCATTTTACAAATACTTCGTCCGAAATTACGCAAAATGCAGGGAATACCTTACAAATTCTGAAAA
Source organism: Holothuria glaberrima (assembly GCA_009936505.3). Taxonomy (NCBI): domain Eukaryota; kingdom Metazoa; phylum Echinodermata; class Holothuroidea; order Aspidochirotida; family Holothuriidae; genus Holothuria; species Holothuria glaberrima. The sequence goes on from WURT03652805.1 coordinate 11,438, forward strand.
TCCGGGGGTTCATTTCATTACATTGGTATTGATTTGAAAGCATAACCAGCGCAAAAGCAATTTCAACTAACTTTTCTTAAAGTGAAATGTTACTCTTTACATTCATATTTAAGGAAAAGGCTATTTCATTCTATGAACGTTGTATTGAGGTTGCACTTACAATATTGCTCTGAAAAGCATAACACGCAATGCAGTAAAGTAAACTTTGTGTGAATATTTCTGGTCAAAGAATCTTGAAGATCCTTTAAGTCTGCCGCACACGGGGTAAATTAGCTCAGCAAAATGCCTCGCGCGTCACTTTGCTCAGCTTAGTTCTCATGTGTGCGCGCAAGTTTTGGTAAGATTTTCGCCTTCCGAGGTAGATGACTCAGATATCAAACGTGCTTGATTTTTTCTGACACGAGTGCCACTTTTCTCACCGTGTGCGCTTGATCTGAGCATTTGGCTCACGTCTTTTAATCACTGCGCAAGTGCATTCTGAATGGATAGACCTAAAGTTAGGCGTACTTATTCAGGAATACACTTGCGCAGTGGTTAAAAGACGTGAACCAAATGCTCAGATCAGGCGCACACTGCGAGAAAAGTGGCACTCGTGTCAGAAAAAATGAAACACGTTTGATATTTGAGTCATCTGCCTCGGAAGGCGGAAATCTTACCAAAACTCGCGCGCACACGTGAGAAATTAGCTGAGCAAAGTGACATGCGAGGTATTTTGCTGAGCTAATTTACCCTCGTGTGCGGCAGTCTTTAACCTCCACTAGGTAAACCCGTTTATACTTTAAACGTGTTTGTAGAGCTCAGTTAATTACATCATGTAAAGTTTATTTTTGACTGACAAGGAACGGATACACCCCATCTAAGGAAGATAGCTACATGCTTATTAATCCTTTACAACGCATCGCTTTGATCAAGCCTCAACAGTGGCTTGGCTTTTCTAAAGTACGCTATGTAAAGCACCTGGCGACCAACTGACCATTTAAGGGGATACCTGCACGACTATGGATGTATATTGCGGATGTTGTAAAACACTTTAGTAGTAGCATTAGTAAAGTACAACATTTGACGTTCGAATGATAAGATGTTTGGTTTCCACTATCTTCTTAGTTAGGCAAAAAATGTTAACGCCTGGTAGGCAATGGCCTAGAATATGAAGGTAACTAATATAAATAAAGCATTTTGTCTTCTACATGAAAATTTTCAAACGCTACCCAAAAGAACAGGTGTCTTTTGGAACAAGTTCGAAAACAGCGACTTTTGTCTTACTGTAAAAGACGTCAAGCTCTGTGACACCGTATCCTTCAGCTATAGTGCAGAGACCCTATGCATGTAACGTCACAGAACAGAAAGCGCGCCCTTGGTTAAGAATGCGCGTATCATTGCAACTTTCATTAACTAATTTGGTCAGATAGGCAGCTAAGTCTGCGAGTACGTTTCAAGGCTATGCCGTGCGTACAGTATATGTACCAAAGTAATGCACCTATCTAGCTAGCTTCATGTTTGTTCTCTAACATGACGTCAGCGTGACGTCATTCCATAGGTCCATAATTAAATAGCAAAGTGATAAAATATCCTTGCTTGACCCACTTGCAACTTTTAGGCATAAACAAGGAAATGTGGTAAGAGGGCGAGCAAGGCTGACATGTTCCAAACAGGGAGCTGTTATTTGGATAACAGCTCCCTGGTCTAACTAGTGTGATAGAGCCTGTGATGAGAACAGTAAATCAGCAAAACATCCACTACAATTCATCAACCTTGGTCCAGCCTTATTTAAAGGTTGTTTACGATACCACCCCCATTCTCGAGACATTAATACAACTTCTGCCACAGTTAGACAGTATATCATCCACAATGTGTGATCTTTAGAGAAGGCAGCCGGACAGCATTGAATTTTATTTTTATTATCATTTCTTTCGACCATTACTAAAAACTTGAGCTACTGTCTGAGTTACTGTTTAAATAGCACCATTGATTTACGTCCATGCAATTCCCTGTTGGCATTTATACAGGTAGAGTATATTTTTCATGGTTGAGTGGGTCAGATGGTTATACAGCAGAGCCCCACATTCCATTATCCCTCCAAAACTCTCAGAGATGCAGTGGTGTACCATCTTAGGCACCGTAAATCTACCTATCTCATGAAATTGTTGCTTTTCATCTCTGCTTTGTATTAAGGGTTTATTGCTCATTCTAATATAAAAATTATCGTTCACACATCGACTCACGGGGCTAAATATGTCTTCAGTAAAATGTAAATCAATTTCGTAAGTATGGGTAAACCTGCATTCTTATGATAAAATACTGACGAGGGATACAACAGACGAAAGTCTGTTCTATAAATCTATTTCACATCTATGGCATTTTGTCTGTCATAGTCACGTGTTGGACCATAAATTATCTGATTAATCATCTCTGCTAGATGAGTTAAAAGTATTTACTTCTTTGAAAAATCAAACCCATAAAATTAATTCCCAAAATTTTAAAATGACTTTTAAATAACCAAGTGAACGCCAGCAAGATTTAGTTCATTTATATCATACTTTTGTTTAGTCTTCGTCTGAGCATTCTTTAACTTTTATATGTTATTTGTAACGGTGACATATAAATTAAACAATGTCATTTCCTGAGGGTCATATTTTGCAGTAAAAATTCAAAATAACAAGCTAAATTATTCCTATTCTTAATCAATAAATTTGGGGCAGAAAAGATCAACTGATCGAAGCTAAACTTAGTACCAGTTTAGTTTCAAAAAATGACTGTGTACTGTACGAACATAATTGTCTATACGCCACAGTGAACAATTTTATATATTGAATTTCACTTACTGAGGTATACACTATAAAAACTGGTGGGCCACGACGTTAACATGTCAACGAATGGATTAATAAAGATTAGGATTAATTAAGTTAATGTTGCCCTGTACGTCGAATTTACGGTATAAAACGTGCTTGAAAACTATAGCATTTATCCAAAGAAGGAAAAAATTCAGCTTTTATCCATACATGATGAAAAATTTTGTACATTGCAAAATCTACGTTATGTCTGCTTTCATTTGTATGGTATCTTTAAGACAAGATGGCGGAATGGGTGGGGGGGGGTGCTAAAGCTACTCCGGGTAGCGTGTCAAGCGCGAATTAATGCAAATAAGATGTAGCAAAGGGGTAACTATATGTCTGCGAAGTGAATTTATGTAATCTAAAACGACTAAAGGCAAACTAATGATGCCAAATGGCCTCCAAAGGCTATATTTCCACTAATATTAATATTGCATTCACTGATAAATTACTTAGTACATCATATTTGATGCTATATTTCAAAACTCGGTATTGACTTTAGTGACAATAATTGCACATCAAAATAAGTAGCAAATGTGGTAATGAAAAACAAAAAAAGATTGAAAAAACCCATTACATACAGAGATGCATTTAGATGGTATACAAACTGGAATTCCAGGTTAGGAAACACTAATTATCAAATTAAACGTTGCTTACTTTGTTTCACCGATAGATTTATCTCTGTAAAACCTCTACACAAAAGTGTTTCACAACATAATTTTGTGCACAATTTTTCTCACATCATTTATGCGCATTAGGCTAGCCAGTTTGTGAGATACTAGCGATGAATAACATATTTTAAATTATTAATATCGTAGTTAAATTTTCGGACCAGTTAATAGTAAATTAAGCAATGTTTTTAATACACCCCTTGAAAATGTGTAGTTTTGAAATTTAATACTGTAATATTAACTTACAACCTGTTAGATTACGACGATAACATATTGAAAAAACACTACTACCGTAAAAACTTCTTTCACAAACAATTAACAACCAAAAGATATACTAGTATTATTAAATGTTTTTATTAAATTAGGGAAAAATCTGACAAGAGATAAACTTAGCAGAAATTTTTGTCCATGGAAAACATGATCAACAAACGTATTGTATTTTTCAATTCACAGGATAGAATCATAGAGACGGAACTGCTTCTTGCAGTGCTTGTATTTTGAAAAGTCTACAGAGTGTAAACACATTCTGTATTTTGAATGAAGGGTTTGGGAACGCAAGAAACGAGAAATATAAAAACAGGGCTTGAGTTATCAAGTTTCTTGTGGAAATAGTAATAAAAATTTACGGGTAACCAATGCCAATTATAGATGTGTACATATGCTTTATACGTTTGAAATATACCTTTGGGGTTTACATTGCGAAGCCTAATGGGAATGATGCTGGTGAAATATGGCCTACAGTGGTCACGTTGCATTGCACAGAATAAACCATATTTTAAAAATAGAAAAAGAAAGGTACACCACTTAAAGTGAGACGAGGCTCACTTTACACAATTAAGTTTATCAAGGGAAATACTAAAGAAAGATACATCGCCACTGGACCTATCAGAGCTGTTTAATGTTTGTAAGAAGGATTTAACAAGGACTCGTGTGTTCAATTCAGAACATACACTCTAAAGAGAATCGTGACAGTGTAAACACAATATGAAAGTTTGTTAAATATCTAAATCGATTTGGCTCAACAGTGACAACTTTTGGTACATAAATGACTTAATTCGGTTCAGCTTTGAGTCAAATCTAGTCAAATGTTTGGCAAGATGGTAGATTCCAGTTTGTTCCTTTATTGATTAAATTCTTTTCAAATTTTCATTGGCCCTTTTAGGGTGTATGCCACATCCACCTCTTGCATTCTAGAGCGACTCGTAATTGCATACCAAATGACGCTTCTTCTATGAAGGGTCTAGTTATAACAAACCATGGAGGTACTACCTGGAACATTCATTTACAGCCTTGACTGCAAACATGTTTGAAATACGGGGCAATATCCACGGATGTCATAATACTCTTTAAACATTACCATTTTATAGCATAACTTCTGTCTCACTTTTAGACCGTTCCAAACAGCAATTACACATTACGAAGGATTATGGGATAAAGTTCTGCTATGTGTCGTTCTGTATAACGGCATTTTACCGAAAACGACGCATACCAAAACTCTATCCCACAATCCTTTGTAATTGCTAATTGGAAAAGGGTCAATTATAGACAAACATGACCTTTACCTGAAAAATTTTAACTTTTAATGCAAATTTATTAAACAGCTTTGATAAGCCACATGACACATCGTTTTGACTAGTATTCGTCAAAATAATCGTACATTACATTACAAATCTGATTTTTTCTTAAATGATTTGGAAAAGTGTTGAACTGCAAAGAGACTGAAGAGATAATTCGCATAGGCCTATCATCGTTTATCTCGACCTCTCTTGAAGTTGCAAGGCAGTTTCATGTTACCCCTGATATGGATGTTATTTTTTTTTTTTTTGACATAGTTGTTTTATAAAAAAAGTTACACTCTCACACCCCAACTCCTACTCACACTGTGAAAACAGTGTTTATGAATTAAACACTTTTCTAAACACTTTTTGCCCCCACTTTGGAAGCACGTTTAAAGTCTAAACATGTTCAGGAATTAAACACATGATGTTTAGGAATTAAACACACAGTGTTCAGGAATTAAACATGAGTGTGTAGGATAGAAACATGTTTCCAAAGTGGGGGCAAAAATGTGTTTAATTCCTAAATACGCTTTTTAGAGTGTACTGATAGATGAATGCAACCAATTTTGGAAAGACAAGACAAAACGAAATCCTGTTTCTGCATTTTTCTGCCTCATTTTTTGCATTTTTCTCCCTCATTTTTCATAGTTTTTTTTACTAGATTAAGTAGATAAAATCTTGAGACGGGTTTATCAAGAAAAATGTAAAAGAAATAAAAAATAGTTCTTTTCAAGTAATCGTTTAACAGGTGATGTTATAATCGTTTAACAGGTGATTTTTAACTTTACAGGCTACACTCCAAAACACATCTAGTCGGCTGCTTTGTGGTATGGACCAGAATCTTGTCAAATGACTAGAATGATTGGTTCATAGTGCGCTATTTTTTCATTTCTGAGCCAAATCTAGTCAGATATTTCAAGAGATTCTGGTTCGTGCCACTACTGCGTGGGTTCTTACCAAATTTGAATTGAACATTTTCAGAGTATTTGTTTTAGTTTAAACATTTCCTTTCTGGTGGTTTTTCTATTCCTTATTTTAAGGTGATACGGTTCAATTCACCCCCCAACGAAATTGTTATCTTAGTACATGACTTATCTTAGCAATGAAAGTGACAAAGTTTTAATGGAATTTTTGTTGACATTAACATAGCTCTATTAACCAAAAACGTCGTCTTTATAAGGCTGTGGAATTGTAAACAACACTTATTACATTATCAGTCACTTAAAAATCGGTTAGTTGTCGAACCATGCTAAAACATACTCGTGCAATGATTAATCTTATCAATCTTATCGAGGGCAGCATTGAAGTATTACTGTTACCTGGATAACGTTAAAACAGTAGGCCCTAATTGAGAAAACGAGGGAATATTTGTGATCAAGATAATTTAGTTAGAGTGTGTCGTGGTCAGTTTGGGAGATTTGACTTTTGGGAGAATCTAGTTTTTCCTCGATCGGGAGAAAAATATCATGGGCGCGCCATTATGCCTATTTTACCCACAAATGCAGGTTTTTGTGTTCATTTTTAGTGGTAAATGGTTTCTAGAACCCCCTTGCAACGCTTGCTGTTCTATTGTTATGGAATTTAATGAATGTTCAGCAGGTGTATTTCATATCTACCGACAAGCCACGTCCTAATCGGTGGTTCACCACGTTTTTTTTGTTTTGTTTTTGAGAAAAACGCAAGCTCTTGATTGTTCTTCGTTCTTGCTGAACCATGTCCCTGTTAGGCTAGCAAGCCTATACACTGTGTTGCATGAGTTTTCCCCCGTTCGGAAGAATTCGGTTTTCTCCCAAACGGGAGAATCTTTCGGGCTGGTGGTGTAATGAGGATGTCAAATATCTTCAGGGGTGGGGGAAGAGATTAATTTCCCCTGGCTGATCTTTCATCCTCACATGTTTCTAGTTTTTTTCTCAAATAGACCGGCTGAGCACTGGCAAGAGGTTGGGTCATGCAGCGCCTCTCCTCTCCCTACATGCACACCAGTGGGAGGCTGGTCAGGTACCATGTTTACCAGGAAAAACCTTTTAAAATCTAAAGAATTACCATAATACATAAGCGTAGGAAGCAATATAAAAGTGGGGGCGGAACAATTTTTGGTCTGTGCACCTCGCCCTACCCTCCAGACCAAAACATATATTTTGATGTGAAATTTTTCGCCTTTTTCTACCTGAAAGAGCAATTTAAAAATAAATAAATAAAATGAATAAAACTAAAAGGAACATTTGTATGCCATAACTCATGCTAAAAAATGAAACTGCACATTGAATAAAACAGAAATCTTTGTTTTTTGACAACCATTGTACACCCAACAATTGCAGTACACCTATGCCCTCTGGAAAGGAATATTGATAACATCTGGACGCCGGTATACTGGTATATTACAGGCGGTAGGCCTATATA
>WURT03652815.1:7529-38714 GCA_009936505.3 Holothuria glaberrima
TTTTTCCTTTCTTTTTTCCTTTCTTTTTTCCTTTCTTTTTTCCTTTCTTTTTTCCTTTCTTTTTTCCTTTCTTTTTTTCTTTCTTTTTTCCTTTCTTCTCGATCATGTTGTGAGCAGCCTTAGTACTATCAGTTTTACGTTTTCGAAGGTTGTAGGAGTTCAAATTTTCATCAATTTCCTTGCAGGAAAAGGACATACTCACTTAAAATTTCAAACTACTGTTCCGTATACCTCCTCAGACATCATGCAGTTCTTTAAAGTAAGGTTAACACCGCAAAACTTTACAAAACAAGTAAATAACCAGGAGCGTTTCCAGACAGATGTTTACTCCATGATGTTCTGTTTAATTTCATAGTAATAATAATAAAGTAAAGTGTATCATTATCTGAATTATTCCAATCAAAAAATTTTGCCCAACCTTGACGAAACGAAAAGGTAGTGCAATGTTTTTCTTATTTGTCAGTAGAGTATACATTTTTAATGCGACAAACTATTCACCATCCGACAATATCACCCTTTTGTTTGTTTAACATTTCTCTCTTGCACTAGAAATCTGTATTTGACAAGATAATAATTTGATATGGAGATTTCAATAAACCAATCAAACCATTTGAAGTACCAAACGTATTTGTAAACTGATACTGGCGTGTTTCAAAGGATCCTCATTATTTATATCTGGAGTGAAATGAATTTCATATAAATCAGTTTTGATAGATTTGCTGCAATTTTTCGGATGCTGTTTAAGCTCTCAAACACCGGCGATCGCCGAATTTCTCAAACCAGCTCTTGTTTGATCTTCCACTCTGAGCGTGCAATTATTTTTTTATTTGCCTTTAGGCTTAATCCACAGTAGTTCCAGTCACACAAAGGGTTGTGTGTATTCTTCAATAAATAATCACTTGTGCTTACGTGTACAGTAGAGGAGATAGCAACAGGAAATGGACAGGGATATTTACTCCTTGGTAGCTTATTGCTAGAAGGTGTGAGCAAGCATCCTAATCGGCAAAATGCCTCATGGGCAGGGCATGAAAATAGGCAGCATTCTAACAACTATTCATACTTATCTTAGCTTTGTTGTATGAGCCCATCATTCTGACAAGAATATTCAGACATCTGGAGTTACTTTCTTTCTCAGGGCTACACACCGCTGCAAATGTTCCAAGTCTCAGACGAATTTTTCACCTCTCTTGGGCTCATACAAATGCCGCAAGAATTTTGGGATAAATCTATGATTGAAAAACCAGACGATGGAAGATCTGTTGTATGTCATGCATCTGCTTGGGACTTTTACAATCAACTAGATTTCAGGTTGGTATAAATGAAATATGACTTTATTACATGAGGAGGAAAGCTATGACAGGCATTGGACGAGGAATGTTGATGGCACCATATAACATTTAATTTTCATTGTGTCAGTCGTTGAACCAGTTAGGTGTTAGGAAGGAGATCCAACGTTCTGTAGACTCTTTGTAGTAATGTTCGTTTCCGACAGTTGTCTTGCCTTACCTCTCAAAATTCCTATCTCAATACATAGATCAACTAGGATCAGTGTTGCATTGTCAAAATGACAATAAGAAGCCTCACCCCCTACGTTGAACTCGATAACTTTTCGTTGCCAGCCGTCATGCAAAAATGCTAAATTTTAACCTTTCGTCGTTATTCGTCACATTAAATATTATTTTATTTAAAGTCAGGTAAGAATTTCTTTACAAATCACTTTTCGAATGTAATTCTTTATAACGGGGAAATTTGCTTAAAACCGAGAGAAATGTATAGGCTTTAACAATGTTTCCAGCAGGTGACGTATTAAAGTCGTGGGGGTACAATTATTGAAGTACATTGTTTAAATGTTTGTGGTCAGTCGTTCTACTGCAAATGCCAATTAAAGATTGCTTTTTGGTGGAAGCAAATCTTTCTTCAAAGCATGTATAAACAATGACCTTTGTCTCGTGATTACTTGGAAAAGAAAGGAGATCATCATTAAAATTGTATAGTCAACAGAGACTTAATAATAGGAAGAAAGGGACCTGTCAATCAACTGGCAGTGCCTGAAAAGAATTATTTTATTGTCTAACAGATTTGGGCGTTGTATCTCCTTCCTATCACCTCCCTTGTTGAACCTCCTTTTATTATGTATAAAAGTCCTTCCAGATGCCCCAATAGCCACATTTGTGTACTATATTAATAATGCAAGTGCACTCATGGTCAAAATGTGGCTTAACGTGATTTTAGTTAAAGCCATACACTCGTCACCCCTAAGCATATTTCAAAATTCTCAGTTGGTGACTGCTCTTTGAATGACAGCAAAGTTTGAAAATTTTGAAAATTACACATTATAGCCTTGTGTGCTCACCAGAACATGGCCTTGAAGCAATAAAATAGGTTTGTGTCTGCACAAGGAGGAGAGCTCCAAGTTGCATAGTTGCATAGTAGAATTGCCTCTTAAGAGTATACTACATGTGCCAGGAAGGTGTGAGGACCTCCCTGCCTGTACTTACTAAAATGTAAGTTGCTCATCTCTCGCAGGATCAAACAATGCACTGATATAACTATGGATGATTTCATTACTATTCACCATGAGATGGGCCACGTGGAATACTTTCTTCAGTACAAAGATCAACCTGTCGTTTAACGAGACGGTGCAAACCCTGGTTTTCACGAGGCTGTTGGAGACTTTTTAGCTTTATCAGTATCGACGCCTGAACATCTTTTTGCCGTTGGTCTACTGGACGAAGTGGCGGAAGATTACGGTAAACCTTTACAAATGCATAAATGCCTTTCACGTAGAAAAAATAATAACAATTACATTGATATTTCGTCTTAAGTTGGCAATAACGACACAGGTTAACACCCTTTTTAGGAAGGCATCAGTGATGCTGACGGACAAGTAGTCTATGCTTTCGATGTATAGACCTTGTGCTTAGACCTTATGCATATGATGTCACAGAGGAGAGAGTGCTCCCCCCTTGGAGGAAAGCGCGTATCGCTGCAAGTTACACCAACAAATGCAGACAGCTGATTTGTCAACCAACCAGATAGGTGCGTAATTCAACTACACATGCGTGCGAATCCTCGCCGTCCATGCACAGGTGCTTCATTGTTTTCCTCCAAATTGACGTCAGTGTGACGTCAATGCATAAGGTCTATTGACCTGCGACGTCATCATCTACTTTGATAACCACGGTCTTAGAGAACCGTAGTGGGTTTACAAGGATGTATACATTCCTGCCTTCTAAACACGCGTCCTTTGTTTTATGACACGGTGACGTCATGTGCATAATGTCTATTTGCAATTGTTTCTCAAATATTTAATAACAGAAGCTGATATCAACTACTTGTTAAGTGTCGCTCTCGACAAAATTGCCTTCCTTCCATTCGGCTATCTCATGGACCTCTGGCGATGGGACGTTTTCGATGGTAGCACTTCCCCATCAGAGTACAATAAGCGCTGGTGGGAATTAAGGTAATGACTCATTTGCTACCATTGGGTTTTTTCAGGAGGTAGCTAAGCTGACTTCAGAATTTGTTTCATTTAGGGTAATTTTATTAAAGTGTTAGGAAAATATTTCAGTCATGGAAGAGTTAAGGCTGGTTGAATCTACTTAAACATTTATCAGGGCGGTTGCTTGGGCGAAATCAAGAGGGGCAGTTTATGACACTGTCTACAAGGAGAGCACCAAGTGGCTTGCCAATAGCTAGTGAAACCCTAGGTGACCCTTCCTTTTCACCTGTGCATGGGTGTCATCCTTGGAGAAGGTTCTGAGGGAAGCCTTGTAAGCCTTGGTGCTGTAGTTAACAATAAGCTCCGAATTGACTATATCTTTACAAATTGTCATTATTTAGTGTATTCTTCCAAATTTTTTACTGGGCATAATACAAAAGGTGCTTTCTAATCTATGAGGAATAATTATCTTTGTGAGGTGGCATGGATGCAAAACGATGCTTCTTTTTTCAGGCTTCGTAAAGCAATTGAACGGATTAAATGTTTAGGAATCCACATTATTAAGCGATTTTATTAATTTTGGTTTCGTCTAATTGGAGGGGAGGTTGCCCAAAGTGTGGAATTCCACCTTTACTCTTTGAGAAATTTTTCTTGTTGTCAAGGTTTTCTTGATTCAAAATGGAGTTATCTTTGGTAAAGCTTTGATATGATTAAATTATTTAAAATTTTACTTATTTACTGAATTTTTCGGCTGTAAGATGACATCCCTACAAGGTTGGTAGCCTATGACGACAAGTCCCTCTTAGTACGCCATCAGGAGAGCAACCATCAGTTGGCACGGTGCTCAGGCCTTGTAATAAAATGTTCCGTCGAAATGCCCCTTCCCCCATCTTGGAGAGGAGGGCGATGACAAATTTTAGACCTTTTAAGTTGCAGGTGAGCATTTTTTATTATTAGATTTCATGCTCTAGAAAAAAATTCAACTTTGATTTAAATTAATAGATAGTTTACAAGCTCATTGAGTTTAGCTTATAATTAAAGGTAGGCTATTTTAATTTTAGCCTGTATATGCAGTTGTATTCAAGCTGTGTATCTTTTAGGAGGAAGAGGGTTTCTTTGTTAGGAAAAAAGCTCATATAAGAACTCGGCCAAGGTAGGGGGGGGGCAGGAGACGTCCCGACGAAAATTTTTCGAAAAAAGAAACCCTTAGCCTATAAAAGATTTCCCAGGTTCTTTGAGCCTTGTAATCATAATTATGACAGCCAAATTTTCAGCATTTTAGTAATTCTTTCTCAAATAGAGACACTTTCATTTACGGTTTGAAAATCTCGGGGAGGAGGAACTTCCCTATGCAACCCCTTCTCTATGGTCTTGTTTAAGACCTCAGTAAAGTATAAACCATTTATATATTCATGACATTTTTCTATTTCTTTCACAATGTATCAAGATTTTACAATATATTCCAGGGAGCTTCTATGTTATAAATGGCAGCTCCCTGATTCAACATACCCGTTAATTATTAAAGTAAAGAACGATGTGAAAGGAAGTACTCTAAGAAAAAGGCTTTACTGTAGCATAAAAACAATTGCATATGTTCCATACATGTTTTAAATTGCTCTAAAGTGCGTAATATAAGCCCACTTTTAGCCTGCTCGTTCGAAATAAAAATTTACGTAAAACCCAGTGTTTCGTATTGAAATTAAACGTCTTTACATGATTTTAATTACTTTTTTGACGACACCAGATGTAACTAACAAGCCCAGAGCTCATGCATTTGTTCCAATTGGGGATTTCACAAAACAATTTCGCCACTCCCGACACTATTGTATAATTTATGGAGGCAATCTCACTACATTGCAGGTTTATCTTGCATTGGATAGGAATGTAATTTCATTTCTTGTGGTGAATAAAAGTATGTGATCCATCCTCTACGACCGTCAGAGGTTGAAAAGTTATTCCTTGCTAGCTGCTTGACAGAAGGATGAGGTGTTTGCAGCCATTGATATTCTGATGGAGCCATTTTTAAGAAAGTTATGGCATCTTTTAACAAGGATTGACCAATCGCATATTCGAAGCTTAAAAGTTTACAATTAAACCTGTTTTCCTCTTAAGGTACGAATATCAAGGTTTAATTCCACCAACCGAGAGAACAGAAGAGGACTTTGACCCAGCGGCTAAATACCACATTCCAGCAAGTGTCCCCTACATCAGGTAAATGTTTGAAAACCGTTCATATGTCTGCAGATATGGTATTAGGTGACGTAAGGATATACTGTGTACGATTAAGTTGTGTTCATAAAGTTCATTTTTGTGACAACCACTTGAAAGTCAAATACCTATCTGTGAAACGTTTTGGCCTTTTGGCTAAGAGTGCACATCCCTTGCTGTTCGTACCCGGCACCTTGAACAGTAATGCCACTTCATCGTGTCCCCTGGGGGACTTCCCAGGCCCGGGTTCGATTCCCAGGTCGAGTCATACCAAAGACTTTAAAAAGGGAACCTTCTGCCGTTGTGCGTGATGCTCCGCATATGCAATGGAGTAAGGGAAAACAAGCCAGTGAGCCACAACTGGAAAAAAGGCCATGACCGGCTCGACTTGAACCAATTGGTTGGAAACTGGGCCGTTAAACCTCATCTAACTAACTAACTAACCTGGGGGACTTCCCATAGGAGCAGCCACATACAGCGCATCACTATACAAGTTAACTCACATGTACCCATTTAACCTCTGGGTGGAGAGAAGCATTCGAGAAAAAACATCTTGCTCAAGGACACAGCATAATGACCCAGGTGGGAATCAAACCGGCAATCCTCAGATCACAAGTCCAACGCCTTAACCAAAATGTCTAATATTTGCAATTATTTCCTTCAGTTTTGCCCAGTGTGGACCCTGAAATATTAAAAAATCTTCCAAAGAGGAGGACACACCCTTCCTTTATCCCCCTCACCCAGGACAGTGGTCCGAAACAACGTCCAGCCCCAGATGAAAACAGCTTCCTACGCCTATGGATCAAGAGGCTGGTCATGTTAAGTCTTGTGTCCCTTCGGCATACCTAGCTCCTTCGGGGAGCAAAACTCCTTCGGCAGTAACGTTGGTTTTCGCCTTTTGGCTATTCGCCAAAGAGTCTAGGGGGACTGAAAAAGTGCAAATATCCTTCTGTGAAACAAATATAGTCTTGTTAGCTCATTTAACCAGCGAATGAATAAGTCCTGTTCGTGCCCAACTGTACCATCGAAAGATTTACCAAGGGAGGGGGGGGGGTTGATGAAAATTCAAACTGAAAGTTATAGGGATGCCATCCCCCTGTCCCCGTTCCGACTTCAATGCCCTATCAAATGCGAAAATTTCAGTTAGCTGTGAGGGGCTGTTCTTCCCAATTATTTGAGTGGTTACGGAATACCCTTTGCACCCAAATATGTGGCCAACAGAGGTAACATTTGCCAATATGTAAGAATACTATTTTCAAATGCTTCACACTTATGACTTCGAATTCCGTTTATGTGTTATTGCAAGTGTGCAGCCCATGCATACGCATAACTTTGCAATAAGTGTGGAAGCAGGTGTATCAGCACTTATAAATATACCGATATACAATTTCGGATATAGATAATTATCCGCCAGAAAGTCCATGGAACCACTCTTGGTCATATGTTTTTCATATCACCTTCAACAACTCACTCCTCATTCCCGTTTTGTTTTCTCCCAGATATTTTATCAGCTTTGTCATTCAGTTTCAATTTCATAAGTCACTTTGTGAAGCTGCTGGGCACACAGGGCCTCTTTACAAGTGCGACATTTACAAATCCGTGGAAGCTGGAACTCTTTTAGCGTGAGTCTTTCTAATCCTTTTTGATTCCTTGTTGAATGGGGAACCTTTGTAATCAAAATGGCGAGTGTATATAAGTGTGAGTATATGTGTGTTTTATGACGTTCAGCTTGTAAACACGATATCTCAAGATAGAAATGATTGGTACTTTTCACACTTCAATAGGTTTGTGAAATAGAGAAAAAGAACCCCTCTGTTTGGATGGAGGTCAGAGGTCATTTGAGGTCACAGGGGGTAAAAATCTGTAAACGTTGTAAACACGATATCTCAAGTCAGGAATCATGAGTGCTTCCATACTTGGAATATGGATGCGTTATAGAGAGTAAAAGAGCCCCTATTTTTCGGGAGAGTGCAAAGATCATCTAAGATCACTGGCGGTGAAACTACGAAATACTGTTTATGAACAGAATATTTTAAGAGGGTAACATTGAGATATATAATACTTTGCATGTGAATGCCGAAAACTAACAAGATGAACCCTTTTGTTTTTTATTTCTTTTGTGTTGAGGTCAATGTTCGTTTGGAATCACCTAGAGGTTGTACGGTGAAAACCTCGTAAACTATCTAATATAGGGCAATCTTAAAACAATCTCATAGTTGAAATTTTGATGTCCCCCATACTGAGCAATAAGCCGATTGTTTTGGTGCCGGTCAAAGGCTATTTGAGGCCAAAATAGGTGAAACTGTGGCACTGTCGTTTGAAAGTGTTAGAGATCTAATACGTATCATTTGAACAACCCATTTTTTTTTTTAACAAGAACCCATTGTTTTTTTGGAGGTTTAAGGTCAAGTGAATTCACCAGAGGTCAAATTAAGAAAACATCGTAAACAATCTCAAGAAGGATTACTTTGAGGGTTGAATCTGGAGCTTTCCGGTTGATCTTTTTCTTTGTCTCTCAGGCATCTCACAGGAAAGGTCAAGGTTAACTCATTTGTTTTACGACCTGAGTAATAATCTTTTACCATCATTTTGTATAACTTTACTAACCTGAACAAATAGTCCCCCAAAGAATGTCTATACAAGGTAGTTATCGCGAAGTGCCTTACAGGATCTATACGGTTAGACCATTGACTACCGGATCTTAGGGACAATTGTGTTCGTTTCTAATACTGTTAAAGAATCCATGTGGTTGGTAAAGAAATTTTGCAACGTGTGCATCACTTTACATAATTACACTAGAATGCAATTATACCGGAGTGCAAAAGGATGACACAGAAGGAAATAAATATTTTCGTCGGTTTACATTGCTCTAGGATAGCATTATTAATTACATATAAAAAGTGAAAAAACAGATCCCAATTACTACCATAGCTTCTCTTTCAGTGTTCAAGTTGATAGAGCTACCTATATTCCCTTTTCCATCCCTCCCCGGCCTCCTGACTTCCTCTTCCAGAAACGTACTAAAAAGATCTGTTTTCTTGAAAATGTAGGAACATGTTGAAAACCGGAAGCAGGGAGCCTTGGCCGGATGCAATGGAGGCTATCACTGGTCAACGGGAAATGTCAGCCCTAGAGTTGGTTGAATACTTCCAGCCTCTTATTGAATGGTTGGAGATTCAGAACCAGGATGAGTACATTGGTTGGGACGGTGCACCCGACTGGAAACCAGGTGATAAATATAATACAGATTTTATCAATTTGTTGCTCTCAACTAATAAGATTTAGCTAGCCTTACAACATTGAAATCAACTGCAAAACCAACAAAACGAAGACACTAAGGCTCAAGATAATTTCGTTCTCAGCATTTGAACATAAAATGTTTTGTGTGTTTAGTAATTTGTCAGGAGGTTGTCCTGTGACAATCCATTTTATTAATGACAAAGTACATCTGTAGTGGACAGATAAGAATTCAGGTGTTTGCTCCTACACTCTGCATAAATGGCTGAATTTATTGATCAGAAAAACATGATTGAACGACGATTTAGGTAAGTTGGTTCTCTTTCACAGCCTAACTCCTATACTGACAGATATTTAAATGTCTCAACCCTAACTAATAGTGGCTGTAACAAAAATTTCTTGTGACCTAAGTTTGATAGCCTATTCCACGTTAAACAGACGCTAGTTGGAAAAAGCAGTCTTATCGAACTCTCTCGTGTATTCTCACTATTTTGGCCAATTTTAAACCAAAAAATGACACTTTTAAAATATTTTGTCAAAACGTCGAATTTGTGGTGACCAATTTTTGGCAGACATTTCTTTAAGACAAACATTTGTCACCCAAAAGTGTATTTTGAGTGTTGGGTATCAAAATTCTCAGTTGTTTACTGCTCCTTGATTGACATCAAGGTTTGAAAATTCAAAAGATTCAGAGTAGCTCACATCCTACACAATGCAGAGAGAGTGTTTGGATTACACATTGTAGCCTTGTATGCTCACCAGGACATGGCCTTGAGGAATGAAATAGATTCGTGTCTGCACAAAGAGGAGCTTTACACAGTTTAAGGAAGGAGCTACAGGTTGCTTTGTTGGGAGAATTGAAATTGTCTGGAATGACGAGAGTTGCCCTTTAAGTTAAAGAAGATGCTGAGTTCAAAAAGCAGGCTTATTGGCAATTGGTCATGTTTGCAGTTTCTTTGGCCTTCAAAAATCATTTTACCATATTCGTTCTATAATCGAA
This sequence comes from Holothuria glaberrima, assembly GCA_009936505.3. NCBI lineage: Eukaryota > Metazoa > Echinodermata > Holothuroidea > Aspidochirotida > Holothuriidae > Holothuria > Holothuria glaberrima. Next base: position 17,417 of record WURT03652815.1, read on the forward strand.
ATGTTTTGATGGTTCAATGTTTTAAATTTCTATCACATGGGAAAATGGCGCCGATATTAACAAACTTCTTCTCTTTATTTCACTTATGACATTTTCCATTAGTATTCTGACAATATATTGTCAAAGAAACAAATATGGTGACAACTTATAGATAAGTGTATTACCCGTAATAGTTTTCATTCCAAAAGAGGTTGTATTATTTACTTCATCACTCTAGGGAGGTGTTACACCTCCCTGATAACTCAAAGGCATATAGGCCACTGCGCATGCTTCTGGCCCAGGATGTCATTTCCTTTAAGATTATTTGGTCAAGTTGATCCTTTCACCCAGTGGCGTAGCTACAGGGGGGTAGGGGCGGTCGCCCCCTGGCTCGGAAATTTAAAAAAATCTGAAATTTTCAAAAATCGGAAACATAGCTAAACACTATAAAATTTCCGAAAAAGGGTAAAAATTTCCGAAAAATATAGCAAAATGTAGTGAAATATATCAAATTTTTCTTTGCCTCGCTGCGCTTGGCATCAAGTAAACCTTTTATTTAGGAAATTATTGCAAAATGTAATAAAAAAAACATTTTTTCTTAGCCACCGCATCTTATAGAACTTAAATATGGCAAAATAAAGCAAAATGTAATGAAATATATCAAATTTCTCTTTGCCTCGCTGCCCTCGGCATCTGATAAAGCTTATATCTAGCAAATTATAGCAAAGTGTAGTAAAATACATCAAATTTTTCTTTGCCTCGCCTACGCTCGGCATTTAATGAAACTTAATTGTTTAATAGAATTTATTTCTATAAGACGTTATATGGTTATTATTAATAAATATCGTTTTCTTTTCCTACACAGTGAAGGTCATGTGTGAAAAAAATTTTTTATAATTTTTTATAATAATAATTAAAAAAATAATTATAATTATTAAAAAATAATTATAATTTTTTTTAATAATTTATACTATAACCTGCACTTAACCCATCACAATAAATCGTCAAGAATTCCTTGATACTAGACTTGACAAATATCTTTAATTATTGACATGGAAAACTCATTAAAGATAATTATCTTCCCGACATAAAAAACATAAGAAAAAACATTAAGTTAATACAACACAATTAGGTGAACAAATGGTTTGAAGGCTTCAATTTCAAATAGAAGTGAAAAGAAAATTCGCGCCACGCTTCGCTCGGCGATTATTGAGAACTTATACGTCCCTACAAGGCCTTAGTGGTAAAATGAGCTTAGGACTTACATGCACATTTGTATGTGTAGTACGTATTACATAAATGCATATCCATATGTATAGTACTATGTAGGTGTAATATGCTTTGGGAAATGTAAACCATTCAACTTGAGTTGTAGTACAGAAGAAAAAATTCGGAAATTTTTAGGTCTTGCCCCCCCCCCCTTGGAAAAAATCTTAGCGACGCCACTGCTTTCACCTTCATGTCCACAAATACGGCCCGCCTTTTGTTATTTTACACCACAACGAAGAGTGATTAAAGCTGTCCACATCATAAAGAAGTAGACTTCTTAAAATGATCAGCTTTCCTACCATTTACACTCTAAAAGGTTCGGTTCAGATTTGAACCGAATCCTTTCAAATCGGCACTGAACCCTGAACCAATCTAGTCAAACAATTGACTAGATTTCGTTCACTTTGATTAGAAAATGATTAGTTTTGAACCGAAAGTAGTCAAATATTTTATCCTTTTTTAGTGAGGCGCCCATTTTGGCTCTGAACAAACATACAAGTCTGCTGACCAACAAGAAACAGTTGTCAAAACAAGTGATAGTAGTAGCCTGGACATCCAGTGGTAGACTGCCAAAGAAAGTGCAAAGATATATTGAGGAGTGTTAACTAATTATCACATACTATCGTTGATATAATTTTTTAGTGTTTAGCAGTGCTGTGTTTACAGATGAGTTAACTTTTAACGTTGATGTGATGCATCTTTCATAAAACATCGCGGTTTTAAATTTGCAGGTTGTTTAAATGATTCAAAATCTTGAACAGTTTGATTAGAAGAAGAGATGTCATGTATGTTTGTATTCATGTAAAAGAGAATAGCGCCAGCAATAAACAGTGATAAAAATATGGCCGACTGACACTCCCCTCTCTGACACATTTGACCATTTTCTGTTCAATTTGAGCCGGCCGTTTTTAGAGTGTAGATGAACAGATTAGGTGAAGTAGTGCCACAAAATCTCACACAGACATACAATTCTAGGGCCTCTGTATTTGCAACTGCATTAGGCGATGGGATGGGTAACATTATCAACTCCATGTATATGGTAGAATATGGCGGAGTTTAGAACAGTTTTTTCGCACAGTCAGTACGGCGCATGCCCTACCATAATGTTGGCAACAATGTGATAATAGTTTGATCAAATGTCCGGGTTGTTTTGCACGTGATTTTCCAATGTTCAGCGTATGTGTGTAGGCCGAGGGTCCGGCTTTATAAAACATAGGCTTTAAAACCAAAACTATGTGACCAGCCTAGTTAAGTCACATGTTTGGTCAGGTGTTATGCAATATATTCTTATTTCCACTACTATCGTTGTCATCTCCGTACTTTCATTCTTCATCATAAATGCTGTCACTGTGATCACTAACATCTCCTTTTTCATCTTCGATGTCATTCCCTTCCATGTTGCACTCTTGGTATATCCGACTATCATGTATACTGATAAATCTTGTAGATAGACTCCATTGACTCCCATCCGAGTGAATGTTCTCTAGAGAATATTGTAGCTAGCCGTTCCAGAGATATGTCACATATTGCGGCGTCTTCATATCTTTACATCAGAATGTTTTCCATTCTACGTGAAGTATTGTTGCCTTTAAAGGGGATATGACATCCCCCTAAACCAGTAGTTACTAGCAACTCCTTGCCCAAACATATTTAGAAATAGCCCTTGAGTTCTAAATACAGTTGATGACTGCACTTTGATTGACATTCATTCAAGCAATATAGCTTCACTGCGGTTGGTAAACGAAGATTTGTGCAGTAAGATGTGTTGCCAATTAAGCTCACACACAGTCACTGTGTGTCAATATTATATATGGCCTCTAGCAAATTAATCTCAGCGCATGCTAGGTACTGAGGCTCTGCCTTGGAGGTGTAGTAAAGAGGTGTTTCTTTATTTAAATTGGAGGAGGGGCTAAAGTAAATTTAACAGGGAGAATTTTACTGTCTGGGGTGAGATTAGAGAGCCTTTAAGGAGTTTTGCATTACCTTGATTTTCGTGGAAGAAAAAACACGTCTTTCAAAGGAGCTATTTTTATCTTACAAATCCCACTTTTTATCCCTGATGAATCTTTCACGATTTTCCTAACATGAATGTATTGTTATCATACATGAATGGAAGCATTCAGTGACAAAAATTTGCCAGATAGTTAGAATGAGTCATACATTAATTTGGATGGGGATGTTCTAATTCCTTTGGTAACTAATACTTACATCAAAATCCGGCTCTACATTCAAGGGAGTTGTACTTACTTGTCTCGTAGATGTACATTCATTGTCGCAAATACCATATTATGTAAGCTTAAACGCACTCTGATGTTATTCAATTACAAAACTTTAAGTAGGTTGATATGTATTAAATATGTCGAATCTGTGTTCATGTACATGAAATATTTAATACCTTCAAACCTTTGATCCTCGTTGAAAGTAACTAGGTGGTTTCAAGACTGAACGTTTCCCCTCTTTTCTTCTTTGTACAGAAAGCCCGACTTCACCAGAGACAACTGGAAGACCAATTACTCCACCACCCCACCCCCATCTCCACCTTCTCCACCTAGCTCAGTGTTCCCTACTGTTCCTACAACTCCCACAGCATCGATGTCGTCAGTTCCCACAGTACTTACGTCAACTCATGAACCTCCTCGCACATCCACAACTGCTCGACCTTCAACTAAACCAACACAGGAAGCGACATCGCCGAGGGAACCTATACCATCCGAGAAACTGTTTGAAGAGGGCGGTGTTGTAGTTCTGTTAGGTCCTCAGTCGGTGAGGTAAGTAAATAGACCTTCAGATCGATATGTTATTGTGATAGGAAATGACAATATTAGCAAGAATATACTTTTTGACCATACTGACCTATGGAATTTGAAATGAATAAAATTCTTTATTATCTCATCGCCCCGTCAGGAGCATGAAATTTTGTACTTTCCCAGTTGAGCTTTATATATATATATATATATATATACGGTAATGCCAGCTAAAGGAGCAACCGTTGCCGTGATTTGGGTTAATGATCCCAAGTTACTTAATGTCTCAGGGGTGTATCCCAAGGTGGGGCACCCTGAGGATGACCGGAAGTCCATGACTGAAGGAGTGTTCGAAACGTGCCCGTGAGTGGGTGTCCAGTTTTGTTTTGTAATTATTTCCTTAACAGTTTAGCCGATTATCTGTAAACTTTCCAGGAAGCTGCCCAAGGTAAGAACCCTTGTGCTACGCTTACGACCGGAAGTAAAGGTCAGTGTCAAAGGTCAAAATTTTTATAATAATTACTTTTTTATCTGTATTTCCAAGAGGTAACATCGCACTGACAGGAAAACTTCATACACCTAATAAAAATGTCTAATACTACGAAAAGTGTGTGGTTGCCATAGCAATCGACGTCTTAGGCCACGTGATGTAAGGGAAATGTTTTCTTTTAAGCAAAAATTTGTGGCATAAGCCCCTCCTAATGGGCCGAACCGATTTTCTTCAAACTTGGTAGGAAAGTACCCCATCCTAGAAAACTGTGTCTCGCAGACCCTCAGAAGTAGAGGTCGAATGTCAGAGGTCAAAATGTCCACAAGTCATTTTTGGTTGTAATCACGTGACGGATCAATTGCATACTTTCTGTGTCAAGAACTCCTACTCATCCGCTGGACCGATTTTCTTCACACTCAGTGAAGAGGTGTCTCAAGGTGAAAAAGTGTGTCTTATAGATCCCAGTAGAAAATGCCAAATGTGCAGAAACCTTTTATTCCACAGGTATAAGGTTCATTAGTGATGTGAGTCACTATATGTAACTGTAATCAGATTGAATGGCATGTGCGTAGCAAAGAGATATGCACTTCCTTGGTTTGCCCTCTTTTTGTAATTGAATGGTTTAAAACGTTAAAACGTTACGTGGTTAGGAGTCCTTATTAGAAAATGTGTGATTTGGAGGATGGAGAGTGAGGGGGTGCTAAGGAATCAGGAAATATTTGTTATATACAGATAGCAGAAATGAGGGTAGTTCAAAACAAGTAACATGTTGAAAATGGAGAAAATTCTTACAAGTATTTTCTCCATTGTGAAGTAACAGTTTGAAGAGACCGAAGCTAACTTCCGTGCAGCAGTTGCTAGTGCTGTCAACGATTACTGTAGTCAGACTACATGTTCGGCGACAGGCGAAGATCTCCCTGTCAGGTGAGTGATTCGTTGTAATCAGAAAGAGTAGTTAAAAGATGCGCGAAATTTAAATACTCAACGAGAGAATCTGAAGACATAAAACTTTTTAAGATATGGCCTGTAAGCTGTCCCCGCCCCCTCCGAACAAGCAACAACCTAAACACCTCTCCTACAAAGAGGTGCAATCTCAAAGGAATACGAGAATTAAGGAGGAACTATAACAATCAGTGGCAGAGATAGGCGGTTGGCCAGCGGGAGCGAACGATATTTTGGGCGCTTTGTAGGAAGCAGATACCTATTGTCCATACACTATTCGAGCGAAGCGCCAACACAGGGTAACGCGTAACATATACAGAACTCTTTTTGCTGAAAATAACTCCAAGATCTTAGGATATGAATCTCCCTGGGCTTTTTAAAGTTGCAGATAGAGGGCATCACATAGCTGAGAAGTGTGCCATCAGTTCATATGGAATAATGTGGGTGGGGAGGCGGTCTCCACAGTGGCAGTGACTGTATGGAAGCGCCTCCACTACAGGCAACCTTGCGATAATTTAAAGGCAAAGACTCGTCACCCCGAAGTATCTTTTTAGTGTGGGGTATCAAAATTCTCAGTTGGTCACTACTCTTTGATTGAAACTAAAGTTTGAAAATTCAAAAAATGCAGAGTAGCTCACATTCCACACAATGCAGATAGAGTTTTTGGATTACACATTATAGCCTTGTATGCTCACTAGGACAAGTGAAGCAATAAAATCGGTTTGTGTCTGCACAAGGAGGAGCTTTACACAGTTATGGAAGGAGCTACACGTTGCTCGTTGAGAGAATTGGAACTGTCAGTGGGATGATGACAATTGTCCTTTAAACAAGAGGAATCGTGAATGACGTTAACAAAATGCCTAAGAAGAAAGTTCTGCGTGCTATCTCCAACGCTCGTAGAAAACCTAACCTACTTCCAGAGGGAGGTACGAGCCAAAGAGACACTACACTTAACGTTGCCAAGAAGGTAGTCCTCCAGACGGGAAGCAAATACTTTTTGAATAGCTTCAACAAAGTTTCAAATAATGCATCGTCCTTCTGACTTCATTTTCACAAAAGCAACCAGACCATAGTTGGAAAAATTACATATCCCCACCTGCAAATACGATTCTTGCCCACTTCGTCGTCATCAACATTTCGTCGTTCTTAGCCCAGCTTTTATTTTATATGAGCTATATGGAGCAGAGTTCTGTACCACTGTAGAAATTCTACCTAGAGAAGAACCCGTTGAAATCCACCAACTTTCAATCATACAGTGTCACAATAGAATGTTCGTAAGTGTCAGGGTTTCGCGGCTCTCGGAAAGTGTATGCCAACCGTTCCCTTTGCACTGCTTCAGTAGACGATAACAGTCCAATTTAAGCACGAACGAGGGCACTTTTTTTGGTAGGAAAACCTTCGCCCATATTACACTGAAATCACATGCCTTGTACTCTTTGTTGAATAGAAATGAATTAATACCCACAGATAATGGTTTCATGATTGACATGATTGCCTAAACCTAGGGTTCCCAACCTGTAGTACGCGTACCACCCGTTGCACGTTTGTACTTACTCGGTGGTACGCGGCGTGGTACACAGCGTGCTCGGTTTTTTTTTTTATAGTATTCTTTTTTATTCTCCCCCATGCATCCCTCAAGCGGATGTACACTGACAATTATTTGTTATCTGACATTGTGCACCTATTCATGATTGATTCTGTTGCAACTCCCTCATTCAATCAATTTATTTTTCCTCATGCATCCCTAAAGCGGCTGTACATTGACACCTTTTTGATATCGGTGTTAACGCATAAACACTATTATAGTTGAATATTGGTACAGTGGTACTCGGTGGCAAAGCGAAAATGTGAAATGGTACACCAGTAGAAAAAGGTAAGGAATCTCTGGCCTAAACTATATTATCCCAACACATGGTAAGTGAAACACTTTTTATGGGGTCCATGAGTAGAGAAGTTTTCCAACATATAAAACTATAAATATAAAATATATTATCCCAACATATGGTTAGTGAAACACTTTTTATGGGGTCCATGAGTAGACAAGTTTTCGTGTAAAGTGTAACAAGAATCACTTTTCCTATCTATATCAGGTTAAAAGCCAATGCAACGTATCGCCTCCTTGCAATAGCATGAACACTCACGTGTCTATGCAAAGACATCCATCACATTGATCATGACCACACACGGATTTAAAATCCAGGGAATCTACCGTCATAGAAAAATCGCGAACATCCAAATACTAAATCCATGAGTACTCCCACCTTCCTAAGGTTTCGATTCATTGCTTAAATACGATACAACTCCCTGCAGTGCTTACATCACAATGACATTTACTTTGGTTATTAAATCAGGGAATTATAACACCTCCCTGATTAAATTATTTTAAGGTCTTCCCTCAGGGGAACAGTGCAATAATCTTTTTTGAACTTCATAATTTGAAGATAATAAGCATTTGTTTGAGGTAGTGCATTAAGCACATACGTCAGGAAGGGCGTCAACAAGTGGATGGCATTTTCGTATTAATTTGCTGGAAGGTGTGCCAAATAAGCCAACTGCAGGACTCTTTAAAGTTTTAAAATAAGATAAGATAAAAAAAATAGGATCATGTTACCGTCATACATATACACCTACGGGGCGGTCTGTTACCATGCAACTATCTCTGAGTGTGCCTACGTGAATCGATCTGTGTCATCTCATTTAGTCGATATATCTTCCGGAGGGGAGACATTAACGAATGACGTATCGATTAAGAAGGAACATGGGGCCAGTCTTGCTATAGAGTCACTTGATCTCGAACCTATGATGTCACGTCGAGTTTGCAGGGGGTCGACGCTCGAGTGACGTCGATTTATGGTTTATAGCGACTAGTGTCGAGGCAGGGGCTCTGGGAGGGGGTCCAACTAAGCCGAAACGCTTCAAGGAGTAAGAGCTGGTATTAGAATTCGGGTTACGTATAGAATTATGGTTAGGACTAGAATAAGGATGAGCCTAAGATTGTATGACGGTTAGGGTTAGCTTTAGGGTTAGATTGGCGATCTTCCACCTGGTGAACCTTGGATCTAGTAAACCTTCGATCTACATTAAAGCTTCGACCTAGTGAATCTAGTGAACCTTTGCAGTAGTGGACCCTGCTCGTGTCAATTGAGTGTTATACACTTTAAATAAGATACATACATTTTGTATCTCTATTGAGTGTTTGAGTCACCTCGAGTTACTTTGCATTTGGTCGAACCTTTTTGAGTCTCTAAATTACGTAAGTCGAGTTACGTCGAGTTTCTGATTGTGTGATTTTGTTTACTTCAGTCATCTAAATATGTATCTGAGTTACTTTAAACGATGAAAGGTTGATAAAAACGAATTTAAAATTACTACTTTACTGGTAAAAAACGACCCAAGAAATTCTGTCCAGTCACTGTAGGTAAAGATTCCACTGGAGACATGTCACTTAGTTTAGAGATCCGAATGACAGCAATTAATGAGTCACTAATGTAGTGCGTGGGAATCCAGTGTCTCAAATAAAAATGATATTGTGATTTGAGTCACTCCATTGATTCGAACCATTACAATACAACTTTTGCGTTCATTGTTGTCTTCAAAGAAATTCTTGAAGGAAGTATGAACTTCAAGAAACTTTTGATGTTGGGAAGGTTAAGGGAAAAGCCATAATCAAGCGATCTGAGACTGTTAAATGTGAAACTTATTGTTATCTTATGACATAAGGTCGATTTTCCATTATGTCACTTCTATTGTTTCATTCATGACGTCATATGTTGCTTCATTGTGTTTTCATCAGGCCCATGGACGTGGTTATCTACGAATACTCCGATACCAGCTCTGCGTCTCCGTGTCTTTCTACGTAAAAAGCCCATTACAAATGACAAAGATTGCATTGACGAGTGAGCAACTAATGGATGTTATGCTGACCTACGATCAACAGTTAGAGGAGGACCTCGGATACAGTGTGACAGTCGACAGCGGTACTACCAAAGAACAAACAGACCATCTACTGGAACCATAGATTACTTCCATCATCGCGGTAGAAGCAGTTAGTATTTTGGTGGCGCTGTTTGTAGTGTACATGACCCAACGAAACAAGTAAGTATGAAAATAACTACTGGGGTTACACTTGTCTTATTTTCCACTTCCTTCTCACTTGGGTAATTCCCAGTTTTCAGGTATTAACACGACTCTGCAGGGTGAAACCTGCAGTAGGTATCTCAAGCAGGTAAAGCACACACGTTTAATGCTTGCTGTCCTCATAAGCGGTAACTGAACACTGCATATAGATACGTCAGGCTCGTTGCTACAGTAACCAATGTTTTGAAGAGGGGGAATCGACACAGCAGGTTCCCATCCTGGGGAGGTGTCTTTCCCTCTCCCCTTTGAGAAATTCGTAAATATGACTGGGTCTAACAGGTTACATGGTATAATATTTTACAAATTTTTTCCCTTACATGTGTATTTTATTTCTCTGTTTTTAAACTAAAAATTAATGTTTGTATTTTGGGGGAAAGAATTACGCGTGCCATACTCTCTGTATGAGGGGCGTGGAAGATGTTTGACAGGTATACAGTAGACTACCACGAAAATGAAACTTATTAATTTTGAAGCATACAACTATTTTTCATCTTTGTGGTTTGTTAAACAAATAAGTTGAATGTGCATATATCAAAGATCAACGGATTTAACGAATTTCTGTTCTGGTTTCCTCCCTGGTACCAGGGATCTGTGAGGGATGGAGACCATCGACCAAATCTGTCAGACAATATGCACTTGAGAAAAATTTAATCCATGTCATGTACCAAAATTTGATTGACAGGTCTCTTTGTTCTTACTGTTTAACCACTGTTGACTTTCCTTCTTAAAGACAATCCCCTCTTTTCAAAACCCAGTAATCCTGAAACAAAGACCATTGTCAAGATAATTATTTAAAGATATCTGCGCAGCCGACAAACTGACAAATGTGAAACGTTTTCACGGTTTTATATAAAAACGACTCTACATTCACACTTAAGTTGCACAGTTACATTATTATTCTAATTTATTCATTAAGTAAGTAATACATCCTTTTGGTGAACAAATCAGTCTTATTTTTGATGATGACATTTCAAACGATTCCGGATTGCTCCTGAAAAAGCGAAACATATATCTATGTTCAAAAAATAACATGAAGGTACGCTGTATTCTTTTAAAAGTGGGACCTGGAGGCACAAGATGAAATAAATTTTACTTTCCTTGACGACTGGCAATACAATACCAATGGGAAAATCATAGTACGAGCTTCCTCAGATGTAGCAGACGACAAGATATATTGTCTTCACTGCCTAACCCCTCTTAGGTTTAGAGGAATTTCGGGAACCAGACATTGCGAAGCTTAAGTGTCGGCAAAACTCCTAGTTTCAAAGGAAGAACAAACGTTGTTTCTCCTTCTCTCACAGCTCCCTGCTGCTACTAAAATGCCAGATGACCTTAGGAAATGACCCATCCACAAGGGTGAGGGGTCCTCTACATTTAAGGACATTAAAATTCATTGTCTTCATTCACCTACTAAGACAAACTCGGTGACTACCTCCTCAAGCCATATTCCTTTTTTATTAAACCACCTGCAATTCCCAAATAATTCTAATTTCCATGTTATCATGAAATGTGAAGTGTTAAGTGGTAACTCGTATTTGATGTCAACATGCGGGATGGGTGTAAAATGTAGTACATCTGAACACCTCGCACTGCGTTATTTTGCATGTCGTGGGAGAAATGCAAAGGATTTGATTTAATTTCCGAGAGACGAAGAGTCAAAGAGAAATGGTGAAGATAAACTCTCACAGTAATTGGCTTTTAATGGCAGCTGGCATGTGGGGCCTTGTCCTTGTTACAAATGTCTTACAACAAGAGGAAATGATTCGTATTAAGATATTAATGAAAGTAGGGTACATGGTTCTTCAACTTATCAACTGTCTTTTTTTGGAGCGGATCCAGGATTTTTTTGGAAGGGTGCACCAGATTCACCCATTTTAGTAGAGTGTCGTCCATCTGAAGGACTAAGTTAAAAATAAAAATGGTGCTCTCAATATGGCGTACGAGTTTCTATATCAAAACTGTGACGAGGAGAGCAGCAGGGAGATTTCTGCGATAGGATATTAAAGGCAAAATTGATCGATTTTTAATTTAAAAACAAATTTTTGGGGGTGCACGTTCATCTATTGCACCCCCTTTGGATCCGCCACAGTTAAAAATTCCTCAGATTTAAACTTGCTTAATGTCCTCATTGGAAACTTTTAAGCTGAAAGATCCTTAAGCTCGTTCTGTGACAAAAACAATACCATTCCTCACGGGAGGGGCGTTAGAGGTAGGGGTGCTACACTCCCAGAAATTTTCAAAGTGACGTCTGTCTGGAAAATTTCGTCATCTGACGGGGGAAAAGGGCCAGTTTCTTTTGCAATTCATTGACTTTGCCAGATTTTTCTTACGGGGGGGGGGGAGGGTGGGGTGGGCTACAGAAATGTCGGGATATATTAGGATCCAACCGTTTTACTTACAGATAATTAGATTCGGGTAGAAATATTGCTTTTGATGCATTATCCAGGGACCAAACCCCTCCCAAATTTAAATGTTTTGGCAAGCTATTCTGTTTGTCGGAAAAATATTATATATTGTTGGGAAAGTAATCATAAAATAAGGGTTCTATATCAGTAAGTGATCTCTACTACCCTATTCAGGAGGACGTTGTCATTTGAAGAAATCCTTGCTTTCGGGAAAATAGAAGTACGGTAAATGGGTAAATGTCTGTCATGAAATAGATGCATTGTCCAACACCGTGAATTCAAAGCTTCTTGAAATGTGATGCAACTCAACCCGACTGCTCGTCGTGGATAAATTGTAGGTAGTCATGGTTATACTCCCATCACACCAAACCTGTTCTCAGTACGTTCGAAAAAATGTTGTCGAACGGGCTCCAACTGTGTAAGCACGAAGTGGACGTATTAGCAACTGTTCACAGTCTGTTTACGAACTTCATGGACTGGTTCGGACGGGGTGAGTGCTCTACAACTTTGAGCCTACTCAAAATTTGATCCCGTCCATCCCGTTTTGCAATTACACGGATTGACAGCGTACTTAAAACGGGATAGACGTTCAACGAACATATTAGGAACATGTTACAGCGTGGTGCCGTAGGACATAAATTTCAGTACGTTCGGCGCTGCGGATCCAGTTTGAACTAGCATCGTATTATACCCCAAACTGCACATTTTGCCATGATTGCAGCCCGTTTTAGTACGTTTTTTAGAACGAGGTAGAACGGGATAGAACTACTTTGGTGTGACGATAGCATTCGGGTGAGTCGGGTCTCACTCGAATTGTAGGATACCCATGCCCGCACGCGTAATTTTTCCCCGGTTCGGGCTTAATCATGCCAACGGACGAATCAGCTTCTTGGAAATAGGCCACACCCATAATTACAAAATGACAACTTTTCGGCCCTTTTTGTAATTCTGGCAGTGGATTATGAAAGAATAGGCCAAATATCCCTAAACTTCATTATAACCCTAACCTTGATTTAGAAACAAAACTATTTTGAAAACTCTATTTACCCGAACCGTCCTGAGAATAGAAATTAGGCTGCCCGCACCACACTGCCGAGATGGATATAAGTGTACCTACTTTTCAACAATCACACATGCAGCATTGGACTGTACAAACACTTTTTTATTAGCCAATTCATAAAAAAATGGACCACAATTGCGTCGATGACAGCCGCACACTGCGACCTCCGATCTTATACTCAAGTGCGACGCAACTCCCACTCCCCTTAACTCCACTAGGAATACCAAACACTTTGAGACTTCCTATGTAATTATGACGTAGACTGTCGAATCTCAATCTGGACCGACAGTCAAGCCGCGAAAATAATTTGTCACACACTTAAACGAGCCATCTGCCACGCGACTGGTTTTCACTGTCGCGTCGAAGCCACTGTCGCGTCGAAGTCGGGTCATAGTAGGGTCGGTGCAGAATGTACTAGTGCGTATGAAGGATGAGCGCAAGATAAAACGATAAATAGCTTTTTAATGGCATTTCGGTAAACGTTTTTGGTCACTTCATCTTCAATAGGAGGAGGAAACCATCTCTCCCATAGGCAACTATCGCAATTCAAAGTATACGCACTTTCAAGTTCACAGCCAAAGATATTATAAGCTTATAATGTCTTTGTTCACAGCAAACATTAACGCCCTCCGACTTCACGATTTGTCTAAGTGGAAAACCAGTTACCCGATTGTTAATTCAAGAAAGACCGAGCGTTCCTTCGATTAATGCGAAACTCCTTTAAACTTTGAAATCCTAGCTCCCAACCTGCAAACCTGTTGCATCGTAAAGAAATCAAATGGCCGTTAGTCCTGGCTATTATGAAACAAACGGGCAAACTGCAACTTTTAGGTCTGTTTAGCGTTGTGAGCGTATTCAGTGCTATTTGTAGATAGGTAATTGCAATGATAAATGAAGGCAAACATGACTAAAATGTCCGTAAAATTGTTATTTTTCGGCGCGCTTTGGGCGAATTCATCTTGTTCCCTTGTTGTCCTGTCGTAACTAGAATATAGTATAATTATTACAAAAGTCTGTAGAAATTCTGTCACACTCCACCATCAATCCCCCTGCATCCTAAAAAATCAACCTGCGGTTAGTCCGAATAACGCTATTTTGAAAAAAAAATATAGACAAACTGCTATTTTATGTTCTGTTTAGAGAGTATTCCATGCCATTTGTAGACAATTAAATACTTTAATATGGTGCTCAAAATTGTGACAATGTTCCAGAGCTTTCAGGAGCTTCTCCTCCTGGTCCCCACAGAGGGACATTACTGAAATGGACCCTAAGGCGAGTAACTGTGTCCCACGTCAAAGACGATCTTATGATCCTAACGTGTAGGTATACTACGACGGAGCTAGTATACTACGGTACCTCGGAGCTAGTACTTCCATGACCAATTCGACCTTTCTGTTGTAGCAAGCAAACGAAAACGGGTACGCCTAGATCAAAGTTACATTGCCAAACGTAAATGTTTGTTAGTTTCCGATATTTCCCCCCCCCTTTTTTTTTTTTTTTTTGCTTTCCTTGTTCTCCCCCTTTATATGCTACTCAAAGTTTCCATTCTGTTCTTTTTGCAAAGATTACCTAACAACGACGGTTGTGGTTTAACCGACACAGATAGTTTGTCATTTTGTAGGGAATGTAACCCATATTTGTCGGGAAAATGTCCAACACCCTTAATTCATCGATAGTCACGGTGGCTCTTTATCTTTGCGTATGATTGTATGACAAATTCCATTCTGCACTCCTACATCACATATTCCGGTCGGAGTACTCAACCCTAATATGGGTCTTTTCCGGCATGGATTCACTCCTTCTCAGTCTCTCCCTACATGAGTAAGGAGTTTGAGCAGCCAACATTCACATTGAATACTTCTAGTTTTCACATGTGGTGTTCGGCATGAGTGACTATCGCTTCTGCATTTACAGGAAAGAGATGGGGAAGGAAGGCAAAGAGAAAGAGAACGACCCAGAGGACGCATAGATTTCTGGTAAACCCAAGACTGAGACTGATCGTAGCGAGATTATCAAAGAGACTAGCTTGAGTGATGAGAAAAATCCCGACACAAGTAGCGTGGAGGAGGAGGAGAAAGAAAGCGCAAAGGAAGAAGATGAAGAGACGAGCCAGCCGAGCTCCTCCTCTAGTGTTACTGTAAAGGGGGATGTCGAATCTTCTTCCGCTAGTGGGTCACAAGACGGGATTCCGACGAGGCTCCTCCTGTCTACGAAAATGTCGTAGAAGACAAGAAGGGAGAAAACGAAAAACTCGTGGAGGAAGAAGAGAAAGAGGAAGTAAGAAATTAAAAGGGGAATATGCCGGAGCAATAACAGACTTTAATGATTACGTCAAACATACAAAGAATCATGGGAACTTGGAGTACAAACAACCAGGGCCATGCATGCCAACATGCAGTGCCTGCTATGTATTCACGTATACATATACATATACGTATACATATGACTGAATGATGGAAAAAGAAAGGGAATAAACATTCTGTGCTTAACAACCACTGTGTCAAAACCGTAATGTTTTTAAGGGTAGATTACGTCTTATTAAACAGTGGCTGATTTCACAGTAAGTTTGGAAAGACGGTCCTCTTAAGCCTGGTTGGGGGGGGGGGCTTGTTTACCAGACTGTCCCCCAACACCAGGCAGACGAAGAACTAGATGTTAGATTTGATAAAAGATACTCTCCTAGATTGCAGGGCTGTGTTCTGTCCTTTGGATCGCTTGGGACACCACTGTTATTTTGCAACCAGTATGTAACGATTATTTTAATATTCTGGGCATAGCCTTAGGTAGGGGACATGTCAGACATCTTCTTGTTATTAATGATTTCATTATATGTGTGAAGTAATTTTATCAGTTAACAACTAATCAGCTGGTCGCACAAAAGCATGACAGCTCAATTATGTAGCTTTTTTCTGTTTGTTGTTATATTTTCTTTGTATCGAATGTATGCCGAAGTCATAACGAATTACTCCTTCTATGTCCAAAAGTTTCTTTGTTACACGATGACTGCACAATTTGATAGAAGTATAAACGGCACAGCTTTTATTCCACCTGACGTGAATTTCGAAAGAACGTAGGAAATATATTCATTGTGCATGGTGTTTCATCACTTCAGCCCCAGGTTCAAGTGGTCCAATAAAAGAAGGTAAAGTTCCTATAAAGAAAATAATTGCCTGACCAAATTAGCCTCATATTCACATTTTCTTACAGAAAGGGTGAACATAATTTGTGATTTAGGCCTAAGCGTTGAAGCAAGAGGGTTAAAGTGAGAAAAGTTTAGGTAAATCAGCTACGTTGTAGCTATGTTGTATCATATCTTTCAGCTGTGCATAGTTTCCTTTTGAGTGACATGTCATGTAAGGAGGAAACCACACAATTTATAGGTAACTTCCTTACATATTGTTAATGATCATGATATAAAAATTTGAAAACAACCTGAAGGACTACTTCTGTACTTTCACATGAGTCATTAGTTTTTACCTGTTGAAAGCTTCTCCTTTACATAAACATAGAGGCTTCGAAACGGACCAAATGTAGTACGTTACTTTAAGGAAAAATAATTGCCGGTTAGCTATATTTATCTGGAGGGTAGCACACCACCATTGACATTCACTTCCATTTGACTGACACAAAATTTGACTCGTTGTGGAGTCCCCAGAACCTTGTAGAAGTCCATACCGGATGTACTCTATTAGAAGGTGGTCTAAAATCGATAATGGCATTAACTAATATTACAACATTGTATAAAGATATTGAGCTACAAGAGGACAAAATATTAAGGACGGTTCATACTTCAATACGGCGCTATAAAGCTATGATAGTTGAACAATGTTCAACTCTGAGCTATGTCCGCGATTGGCACAGAGGAGCAAGGAATGACCATATATAGTTCTTATAGCTTTATAGAGTGTGACAATTTGGTAGTATGAACCGGCCTTCACGGAGGCAAAACCACCTAATAAAGCCACTTTCACACTGTATACGATACTACACGACTCAATAAGATATGATACAATAATAAAAATGTCGTCACCTATTTTATCACTACAAGCGACTTGTTTTCTTCATTTCTCTGTGATATTTCAATGACCGATTAGTTATGTGATCTAAGAAAAGGGCAGTTCTAATCATGATTGGTCACACAAAATATCTCTCCGAGGCAAGTGGAAGTGGGGGGGGGGGAACGCTGAAATTATTTTAGCTCAATTTTATAGCGTCGTTTCGCGTCAAACTGCTGCAAGTTGGAAGAGGCTTAATTTATTAAATTATTCTCAACTTTTTTATTTGAGCTTCGCGTTGCGTATTATTAAATTATTCAAATCACATTCAATCCTCTCCAAATTGAACAACATTCCCGTTTTTGCACGTTTCCTTCCATATTTACCTAAGATCAACACAGTAAACCACAAAATTGCACTTGAAAGTCATCTTAAAATGTTTTAGATTTTTTTTTTCTGGCGATGAACCTTTACGCAGAAGAACATTAAAGACAAACAGTCGTCATCCCAAAGTATATTTTTAGTGTAAGGGTATCAAAATTCTCAGTTGGTTACTGCTCTTTGATTGACATGAAAGTTCGAAACTTCAAAAGATGAAGAGTCACTCATGTCCCACACAATGCTGAGAGAGTCTTGGATTACACATTATAGCCTTTGTAAGCTCACCAGAACATGGCCTGAAGCAATAAAATAGGTTTGTGTCTGGACAAGGAGGAGCTTTATACAGTTATGGGAGGACCTATTGCTTAGTTGGGAGAACTGAAACCGTCCGGGATGACGAGAATTGCCCTTTAAGCTTACTGTGGTGTGTTAAGTAGAGGGCACATACATTTTGAACGAGTAATCCCTATTGCTTTACCGTTATTTTCATTTCAGAGATACTCCATCTTCAGAAGGACACGATAACCATGCCATGGAGGAGGAGCAAGAAGATGGGAATGAAAGAGATGAGAAAAAGACAGACTTAGAAGAAAAACCCAAAGAAACAGTCTTTAAAATGGAGTAAACAGTCGCCCAATTACATGTTGGAAAATCATCTAAATGTTTCAAGAGTTGTCTTTTTTCCCTTTGCAAGTGTTTACAATCACGTTTCAGATAATAAAGTTTGCACTTTACTGGTATATTATGGAGATATTGTTGCATGTATATTTAAAAATTCAATAACAAACTCAACAATCATGATTAATAAGACCTTCTTGAATTAGGTTCGATAGTGGATGAATATAACTCATGAGATTAAGTTTAAGTTTAACGTTTGAGGGTCAGGAAGCCAATTGACTCATTAACGACCCTATACCAGAATGAGCGTGGATAAACATCGGCGAGATTCGCCTTCTCTTTTCGACTAGGGGTGTACGAGGCAGGGGTGTACTAATCGCTCCCAATCCTGCTCCTTGGACCGCCATTTAACGTCCCCATCCGACGGACGTGAGTGTATCCCCGGTCTTTAGCCACTTTCCCAAAGGCTGGGAGGGGTGGAGGTTCCTTGCTCTGCACCACTGCTCAACAGCTGAACCGAGCAAAGCTCGGCAACTTCCTGAGTTGAACAACTTCCTGAAACGGACAAACAGAAGATTGATTTGTCTTTACATCTAATTAAACCAATTTCCGCATTAGCCGCTGTCGACACTGACAAAAACAGCGACACTGATTTCGTTTTACCAAGAATTTCCTGTTGGCATCCATTGCAGTTTTGTACTACCGACTCTCATGGTGATGTCGTTTCAAAAGAAGTAAAATGTTTAAGTGTCATTGGTCATAATTATTCATTCCTTGTGTTTAGGTATCGTCCAACTCTAAAGTAAACATTGTTTGCTCATATGGATAACTAAATTATACAAAACACTAAAAATTAAAGTAAAACAAATTATGATATGAACTTTATTTGTCCAGACCTCTGGAACCCATTGGATTTTCGTAACGCTTGTTCGATCATTTCATTCATTTCGTGGTTCATAGTTCCGGACAATTCGCCCCTTGAGAAGTTTAGTTAACCTTACTATATCTTAATCTAGGTAGTGGGAATTTGTCCAAGGGAGTTTAAAGCTCATGTTTTGACTTTTCACTAAAAACAAATTTCAAAGTTATTCACTTACGTCACGTTTCTAAAAGTGACGTAAAACGGTCTGTATGGTCTTCAATTGTGCGCTCGTGTGGCCACTCTTTTCCAAAGTCCGCCCCTCGACTCTCTGGCGAAGAGCAGCGTGCGCAATGGCCCGCGGGCCAAGGGCAGAAACCAAACGATTACTCCCGAAGGAGTTCCGCTCCCTTAAGGAGCTACATCTCCGAAAGGACACAAACTTAACTGACCGACCTCTCGACACTCAGACCTCTACATTAAGGGTCTGTCATGCGTGGTCCCGTTTTTGACTGACTGAAAAGAACAGAAAGCCACTCCATGCAGTTCACTCAATAAGTATAACGCAGCACTCCACCGAACGAATACCGGTAATAGGGCAGTTCTTTTTATATTTGGTTCGACAATTGATAATATTATTATCACATGATACCAGTAATTTTTTTTATGATACAGCCAATTGAACGCTGGTATCACTATGTTATTTCCAGGTATGATCATATAGGAGCTGATATCAACAAGTAATTGTTGCTGTCATTATAATGGAACAATTCCCCAGATAGTCCAAAGTAGTCCAAATTTATCAAAGTGTCCTTTCTTCATCATCATATTGAAAAGCTTTTCAGTTTTAGTTCTGGTGATCGTAAATGACCTTTTACAGCCGCCAAAAACTCATGAGCGTCCTGAACGCAGTATGGAGCATCTACACAATAAGTATGGTACCCCATCCTTCTTGAGATAACGTTACGACGTTTTCACAATTAGGCCTCCGATGAACAACATGGGCCATCAACATATCACGTATTAATCTCTCATGGGTACCCTCTTAAGATATTGTATAATTTGACATCTGCTCATCTCAAGGGACCTTTCACTTCAACAACAGCTGTTGGCCTATTGAACTCAATATGAGTCATCCACATACCAGCGATGATGTCAGTGTAGCCTTTCGTAAGATTACGTGGTCTCACAATTTGACCAATGGTGACCCTAAATGACCTTAACCTCCACCAAAACAAACAAGTTCTTGTACTCGATATGTAGCCCACGTGATAAGTGTGAGATCCCTCAGTGTTATTGTTTTTTAATATATGATGTTTACAACCAGTTTACAAGTTTTCCGTATTCCCACCTATGATGACATAGGATTGTCACAGGTGATGTAGCAAAATTAAATTAATTTCTTGTTTATAAATCAGAAATTGTACAAGACGCTCAAACTTCAGGGACATGAGTTTCGCAAAGTTCAAGAGTTCTCACTTTTTTACAAGTTAGTTCTGCAGGTGGAGTTTAATTTGAAGAGTTGCTACAATGACATTTGATTAAGTTAATACCTAAGGAAGAATAATCTTATAATCCATACACTGAAGTCGAGCAAGCAGGTGTGAGTTAATCTGTCCGGCAAGAAATGCCCTGCTTCATCGAAGGAATTGCTAACAATCTAAATAGTTGTTTTTCTCTGCTGTGATACTTGTACTTCCATTGCTGGTGCAGAAGCTGGTCAAAAGTCAGTGAGAGCTGTTTGGTTAAAAACAAATAACAATTTTTTTTTGTAGAAAATTCTTAGTATATGCCTTAACACCAGTCTGGTAGAATAAGGCTGCACTGAGAGCGAGTCGAGGGTAAAACCAGTAAAATAAAGGGAAGCTCTATAGAAGGACATAAATGAAGTACTCTGACTACACAACGTCTTGGGGGAACAGGAGCCAGCTGCTGAAGTGATCATGTTATTTATGCCATGTTTACGGTAAGAAAAGTTCTTCTTCTAAAAGATTTAGAAATGTAGTTTGTAAAAGATTCCCTTCAGGGGAAAATTGAATGTTGTCAGCCATGGTAAAGCTTTCTAAGTTTAGCAGTGTTGTAACGAGTCACCCTTAGGTCGAGTCACAAGTCAAGTCAACGGTGGTCGAGTCACAATTCGAGTCAAGTCATTCACCACATTGATCAAGTCAAGTCAAGCACATTTTCAAGTCAAGTCAAATCAAGTCCAGCCAGAACCCAAGTCAAGTCACGTCAGACATTTTGACTGAGTCAACTAGAATCAGTTGCTGGTGTCTATCAATCAATCAATCAATAATAACATTTATATAGCGCCAAAATCATAAACATGCTCTAAGGCGCTTAAACACAGACATTACTGCTGATAAGCCTCTTGAAACAAGTGGGCTTTGAGGAGAGACTTGAAAATTTCATAATTACT
>WURT03652816.1:0-18083 GCA_009936505.3 Holothuria glaberrima
TAGCCTTTTAATTATGGAACTGGAAATTTTACCCAAATGTCACAAGTTGACTCCCTTATTTACGGAATCACCCATAAATTCAAATAATACTATGATTATGACAGGGAGCCTCCTGTGCAAAGTTACAGCAATGCAACAGTAATGGGTTAAATTAGGTGTAACTGAGCTTTTCCTTTCTTTTTGTACGAAATTAATACTGTTGAACATGGATCATGTCATAATTTACTTACAGTAGCCAATTATTGCCTTTAATACCAGCTCAAATGTACAGCCATATCTTTACAGTTTCCTGAGATTACAGAGATACACAACTATATCCGAGTGTATTAATGGGCACTGTAGCAATATTGTCAAAGCCCTGATATTGTTTTTTTTTTTCAGCTCTACTGAACAACACATTTGATGAAATAAAACGAATAACAAAAAATTCAAAATCCTTTAAATGGAAGATTGATTTTAGGTCAGGATGACCTGCCTTATCCCTGCCCTATTCTGAAGAAATTTTTAACAGGTGGCAAACACCACTACATTCTTACCATATATTCTCTAATAAACACCCCGCTCTCTTAAATGCCCCCCTGTAAATTTTTAATAAATTCGAATAGGCCGAAGCCTAAGGAGTCGAAGATGTTTTGGGTTTTTTTATTTAAAACAAAGGGAATATATCAACAACAGTTACAGGGAAACAGCAACACTGCAAGGAAGCCAGGGGATTAAATGTGCCCTGCAAGTTAGCCTTCACCTCTACATCTAGGAAACTCGTAGCCTGTTTGGAGACACAAGTGTAGGCTTTAGCAGAAAGTCATTTTTTTAATTAAAATATACCCTCAAATAAATGCCCCCTTTTCAAAAAATGCAACGCCCCCGAGGCATTTATTAAAGAATATATGGAAGTATTACATGTACACATGCCCTCCTATTCAGTGTAAATTACTAAACCACTATTTGATGATGTAACCTTCTCCAAAAAAGAAAACAAAACTGCATGAAAATAATTGATCATTAACTCCCTGAATCGGATGGAAACACCCACCACATTGCAGAGTTTTGTTTCCTCCATAACAGCTACCACTATGAAATTAAACTACTCTTCAGCTAATTAATTCCTCTTCAGGGATTCTGCCAGAAGCTCAAAAAGGGGGGGGGGGATTTATGACTGCTAAACTCCAAGTCTAAATTGATGCTGCCCTTGGCCAAAGTTACAAGTGGGTTCGGAGGGGGGGGGGCAAAAGTTTGCTTCAAGGCTCCTATAAAGTGCAATTTAAAGGGTTTACAGGCCATTTATTTAAGTTCAGACATTGCTGCATAAGTGTCCTCTTCTTTAGTAAGAAACCAAGATTTTGACAATTTTTTTATTTTTATGGAAATGAAAAGGGCGGGGGGGGGGATTTTACCCTCCTTTTGGAAAAGGGGGGGGACAAATCCCCCTCCCCCCTTGATGGAAACCCTGCTATTATACATAATGGAAATAGTATTCCAGAACTGACAAAAGACTGACACACATAATTAAAGTCAGTGTAGTATATCTTATAAGGAGCAAAGTGCTCCACAAAATTGACTCTGTAGAACAGATTTTTCATTTTTGTGTAGTAATTTTTGCGTGCCCATGTATTTAGTTATATACGGTATCTATTTATTTTTGAGTAAATTTTTTCACACATTAGAAATCACATATGCATTGCATTTTTTCACTATACATTTCAGGAACTGCACCATAAGTTCAGGAAAATGCCCCACATTTTGCAATGTCATACCTACTATTTCAAACACTACTTTCAAGTAAATGGTTTGTCTGACAATTCATACATAGAAGAATATCAAATGTAATGCACTTACGGTAACTGCATTTATTACGTCAATATTTGCACAATAGTTGTTTTAGCAGAATATGAAGTACAAAGTATGTAAGAGATTTTCTTTTTGGTATATCAATTACACATAAAGCATATGCACTAGCTATTCTGTTACAGTACAGTATAAGAAAACAAGACGTGCCGCTAACAGAAAAATTGCTTACTCTACCTGTAATGAATATTTTATAAAGGGAGAGGATACAACACCAAATCCTACGTTTTGTTTTGTAATGTGTCACATTCTGGTCTCGAGACATGCAAGTCTTGCATGACATCATGTTACAAGGTTAGGGTGGAGACATCAAATAATGTTAGGGTAAGGCGTCTCCAGACTCCGCATCATGTATGATATCATGTTGTGAATTGGGTGCAAATACAAACGATAAAAAGTGAATCCCCTTTGAAGCCAAACTTGGTCTCAGTAATTTTTCAATAGTATCAGGATTGAGCAATTACACTAGTTGCTTTGCTCAATCCTGATAAACATGTAAACAAGCACAGACACCATCGTGCAATCATATTTCCCTGCTCCATGAAACCAAAATTGTATATACTGTACATAAAACAAGTAATACTCCGACTACACTATTTAGGAAGTTAACCACTTCATGAGAAAACTGGTATAAACACGGCTTTTTTCTTGATACCGATTGCTGTACTCTACTGATTTATTACAGAGAAGTGCTACCGAGATTCATAAAAAGTTTTGGCTTTACAGAACCTTCATGAGAAATAATAACGCCAAATTTCAACTTTTCCGGCGATATGTTCGAAACGTCACATGATGGTGAGAAATAATTTTTTTTACGTATATTAATATAAATAGCAATGTCAACAGTCACACTTTTTGTTTCACACATGTTCTTCTCCACTTCCTACTATGCATGCCAAACCCATTTCACCTGTGTATTGCTTTCAATTTGAGAATAACATTTTGTTTGACCACAAATTATGAGGGTTTTTCCCTTAATTCGATCACACATGCATAGTTTTCAGTCTCCTGGCAGCAATTGGGAAAGAATATACCACCAAACTCCTCCCAGCTTTCAGAAAAGTCACTGAAGCCAGATATCTTGCTAGCTTCTATGACGAAAATGTAAAGTCACAAGGTCCACGTTTTAATAAACATGAAGTCCTCAAAACAAAACCACAGTCACAGACGGGGAGAAATCCCTGTTTCTTTAGAGCATTTAGTCTATATGTTCATTGGTCATGAGGGTGAGTATTCACCATCAACAAAAAGGGTTTTCAGTCATAAGAGTTGCTAAACCTAATAGCAAAGAACATTCATTATTCAAAATTGAATAACAGTAAGTTAGTGAACATCTTTTTTCTTTTATGAATAACATTTGCCATTTTCAAATTTCAGTAGTTGGACCTACTGATACAGTATCCAAACCTTTATTGTCATAAAAGTAAAATGTACAGTATTTTAGCAAATGATCCCAGTTTATCGTAAACAACGAACTTTCTTCCAATTACAAATAAACCTTTTTCGACTAATGCTTATCATACGTATAATGGCCCTTATGGTCAACGACCACTATGATTGAAGAACCTTTTGAATAGGCCTAGGTGGCACTATCCCACCTCCCCTACCCTACCCCACCCCACAAACTGAGCCGTACAACCTCATCTAACTAACTAACCCACCCCACTTCCACAAACTGCTACATTAATTGTCACTGATATAACAATCTGGTTTTTAGTAAACCATACATTTGTATCTGGGCCCTCTTGCTTTTAACCATACTGTTAGAGCCCTCTTACACATTCATACAAAATAGCTTTGAAAATTCTACTCGTTAATAATTCAAATCAACAAACATTATGCAACAATTAGTATAGATCTTCTAAACTCTGACAATTAAAGTTTGAAATTTAAATTATTCACAACAGGTACAGTACGGCCAGTACCCCTTTTCCTTTTGTCATGCTAATGAAAATAAAACGGAAGCACTCTGTAAAAATGTTTGCCCAAAAAAGTCAATTACTTTTCCTTTCCCATGTTACGGCCTCCAATGAAATTTCACATGATACTCATAAACCAAGGATATTGTTGTCCCAAGTTAACACATGTATTACTTCTGAATTTAATTTTAAAAAGTGTTCTAGTTACATCCAGAGATGTAAGCGAAGTAGAGGTCCATTTCCTGAAACTGTGTTGTCCAGGATTGTTGACCTGGGGGAGCGGTCTAAGGGGAGAAAACTTTTCACATTAAGAGGCCTAGGTGCAAAATGCTGCTACCTTTTTCTGGTTTTCAAGTACAGTATGTTCATGCAGTAGAAATTTACATTTTTTGTAAGAAGATTAAAAAAAATCCCTAAAACTTTACCACCCTTGGCAATCATACTCACTGTGACCACTGCCAAACTTTTTGTCTAACAAAAGGGATTTCCTGAGAATTTTGCTCAGGACTTCCCATTTCCTGAAATCAGGAAATTTCCTGAACTCTTACATCTTTTTACACCTAAGAGGGTAGGAGGGAGGGAGAGGGTTGAAAGGCAGCATTCCTTTTACATTTCCTATGTCCAGGATTTCCTCACATTTGGAGCTCGAAAAAGAGCATATATCCTACCCATATGGCAGTGTAGGGGAAGGAGCAGGAGAAGAGGATTTGCATTCCCTGCTAGCTATAGTAATATGTCTCAATATTGCCTACTCTACACCATCCCCAACAACTGTTAATAAATTTGACAGACTTCTCCCTTGTGGATCATTGTTTTTTCAAGTGTACCTCTCTGGATACCGTGGTAACAATGCACAACAAGTTTAATGCAACACCAAAAGATGCCAAAGGCATTGGCAAGAAGTAGGAAAGTCAAAATATAATTGTCCATAACTATACCAATAATTCTAAAAAGAAGGGAAATTTATCTGTCTTTTTAGTACTTCCTAGTTTTTTAAAACAAACTTGATCAGCAAGTTTTAACTTTTTTGTGAATTATACTTCAATTTTTCAAAAACTGGTAAAAAACCCCACTTTTTATAAATAATATTTCAAAAAAGCAAGCTAAGTTTTTTTTTCTTCTGTAAAATGGTAAAATCTGTGCCAAGTAGGAAGTGACCACTTATACCATTAAGAACACAATGTGCCCCTCACACTCTCCCTAAAGAAGAACAAACACTTAACATATTATTTCAAACAATTATGACCATAATATTGAAATGTTTATCCTCCACCTCTTTAACTTCCAACGCTTCAAAATTGACTTTAATGTGAAACAAAAGAGCCATGCCTTACCCCTGGTCAAGGTTACTTCCCTGATTTATTAAACCTTTTGTTGATCATGCAAAAACAATCCTACGTTTCTCCTTTGGCTATTTTTGAACTAAATAACAATCAGCAAAAAAGGTTGTATTTGTGTAAACAATTGGTGGAAACTGATTTTCAACCTAGCAGGTTGGGGGAAACATCCTCTTATCAATGATGTTGATCAACTTCATCCTCCTCATGGTGTCTGGCAGCTGTGATTGTGCAATACACCATACATCCTGGTGTATTGTTTGTAGCACCTAGGGTTAGTCTGGATGCCTTCATCCTGGTTAAATTCAATAACAATTTTCAAATGCAATTGTTTCTTTTTATGAGAAAAAGGTCAAATGGAATGATAAATTCTCACCAAGATGAGAAAATATTCCTATTGTTTAATCTGTTTGCTCTTTAATGATGTTTCTGCATGGCATTAAAATACCTTTCTCAGAATGCACTTGAATTTCCATTTGGGTTCAACTTACTGATACATGATGCTTTTAACAAGGTAACTTTCTGCTTTTGAACCATAAAATTGTACTGTAGGTTAGGTATGAAGTCTTGACATTTTAGGAAGAAACATATACTCTACCTTAGGCAATGGAGTGAGGAGATCATGTTACAACAAAAATATGATTTACTGTATGAAAACATTTAATAGTACTGGATAGTGGACACTGATGAAATGACAATTATATACCATTTTATCACACAGTAAAGTTTGAGAAGGGCAACCAGTAGGTACAGTACCCTCAAGTACTTGAGAAGGTCCATGGTGAACCTGAGAAAGGCTTTAGGACTCTGAGTTTCAGTGAACCACTAAACTGTATAATTAATTATAATTACAACTGTTTTCAGCCATGAAAAGGTGGCTTGCAGCCATGAATAAATTGACTAACAAATATCACCCACTGTGGAAGAGCAGGGAGTGGGGGCAGAAGGCTGGCAAATGCATTTCAGCTGCATACAGTAGTATCATCAGTAATATGTAGAACAGACTTGTAGTGTGTATACAGTGTCATATGTGCAGGACTATTCTCCAAATCTGTGACTATGAGTACAAATCCATTCCCATGAGTTCAAGGAAAGGCTAATACGCTAAAGTGTGAGTATGAATACATACTCACTACAAGTCTAGAACAGAGAACGACAGAGGTGGTCACAAGATTTTACGTGGGAAGTAGAGGGCCAGTGGTATAGCTAAGTGGGCTCAATTCTAAACCCTACAATTCTTGCATCCCCCAAATTTCCCCACTGGAAAATTCATCAGTGACAAAATATACCAATTCCATATCTGAAAGCTCTCCTCCCCCCCCCCTCCCATTTAATGGTGTGCAGCTCCCCAAAGGTCCCAACAAGGATTTATGGCTATGCTACGGTAGGAGGAAGAAGGGGGAAATATGTCCCATGCCACCTCTAGATTTGATCGACCATCCACATGTTGAAGGGAAGGGGAAGGAAGGGGCACATGCCACCTTTGGCAATGCCATTGATCACTCATCCATAATTTGTTGTCTGTAAAATCTGAATGATTTCACTGAGGCTGTATACTGCTAATTTATATGAGGAACCCTATAGAACAAATCTACAGATGTCAAAGTTTGTTATATGTACTAAAGTTATATCTTTTCCATAAAAATACAATGACCCATTTTCCCCAAAATGTGCAAAAGGATACCATGGAATGGCATTACTGTTTACACAGTATCACCATGCACTATTGACGAAGGACTTCCCTCAGTAGTACATCAAGTGCTATGTATCAAGTTCCTGTTTATTTCACAGTAAGGTATACACTAATGTCACCTTGTGTAATTTACATTGAGGTCTGCCATCCTTTTCTGTACTGACTCACAGATCTATAAATAGTGCCAGGGAATTCTCCAACAAAGAGGGCGCTATTTCATTTGACAAGTACTTGTGTTTTTTTTTAAGTGTGGAAATAATGTGACATGTAGCCAATAGGGCTTAAAATGATAAGGGAACTGTCTTGTAAAGCAATTGCCTCTAGCAGTGCAATCAGCACTTGATTACAGTGTAAAAATCAATTCTTGTATTAACTGGCCCATCTCTTTCTTGGCAGAGGTCCCAGTGGTGCAATCAGGCTAATTTTAACATCCAGGTACAGTATATGAGAGGGCAATGACAAGGAAGGATCCACTGATAATAGCTGGCTGGGAGAGAAATAGTCAGTGTCTTTGTTTTTTGCCACTAACTGTGACCTTCTCTTGGAAATTAAGGCATGGGAAGGGAAAAGGGGTTGGTTTTGCCCTTGCCCCCAAAATAAAATCATGTCATATTCTGCATGAGCTTTTCAATACCCTGCTAACATGTATGCATGCCATGAGCTTATCTATATTTCATGAAGGAGGGTATGGGCAATACCGTACAACGTACTTTAGAGGGTGGGCATAAACTTTGTAAAACAAATTCCATATATTATTGTTACAGCTAGATTTCCAATGGTATATGTGCAGGTCTAGAATTCCAGAAATTCTACAACTGGTGAGGGGAGATGGGGGTTATCATTCCCTGGGGGTTATCATTTCCTGCCAAATGCACTCTCCTTTTCCTCTCCCTTATCTCATTTTTTCTCTAATCCCCCAAGGTCCCAGACTTAGAAATAGAATTACCCCTCCCCCCTTCATGTACCACTGCAGATTACATATGGCAAGAGTTCCTACTGTATGAGAACACACTGTAACTTCTACTAGGCACATGCCTTTTACCTCAGTACCCTTTACCAACCCACCCTCCTTTCCCCCTTACTTGAAATTTCACCTGCAAACAAGTGATGTATGGACAAGTACAGTTAGTCAATGCAACTGTAATATCATCAAACTTTTTTTGAAAGGTTGACTTACAAATTGGTTTAACCTGATTGATTGTGATAAAAAATACAAGAAAAATAATAACCATTACATGAACACCATAGGAACTCACCATCCACACATACTTCAGTGATTACTGATTACAGGTACCTCCTATATGGTATAGGCCTGCCATGCACCCTAATTTGTGCCACAAATGAGGAACTACCTTAATATCACAAGTGCCAGGAAAATAATTTTTTCCACTCACAGACTAGGACTTTTTCTTTCCTTTTTTCAAGGATATACCATTCTTTCAGAAAGGTCACAAAACAATTACCTATAATTTCTAAAAGATCCTGAAAATACCTCATCATCACACCTGACGACTATTGACCTTTAAAGTAAAAGGGGAATTGACTTCTCAACTGTCATCACCTATTGGTCTATTTGTATAAACGTTGTCAAGGAAACAAGTTATTCTGTATAGTACACTGTCCCATGTTGTTCTTTGATGATTCTCATGCACACCCCAGCCAAAAATGACCTGGGGTTTGAATCTTTTGTGTCCTAAAATATTTACCCTGTGAGTCAATACTTTGACTCCCTTTCCTTGGCTTTCCTTGAAACTACCAGTGAACAGATATGCAAAGAGGTTCAATGAGGTAATTTTATTTAGATAACCTGTCCTATGTTGCAATCATAGCTTGAGTACAATAGGAAAAATGCACAATTGGAAACCCTTGCATTGAACTACTGGAAAATCTAACCTTTTGTTGAACTACTGTATATAAATAATTACAGGAACTAAATATAGTGCACAATTACTAACTTGGGGTTTTCCATCCAAAACACAGGACAAAGATAGCTGGCTCCCACTCTTGTAAAGCTCTTCCAAATAGAGGGAGCTATTCTGTTTTACCAGTCAAGCCAAAACATGACTAAGCTGCTATTTATGGGCTAAACATACAGTAAAGCCTGCATGTGACCAATTATGCTTAAATAGGAACAACCAGCATGTTATGACCTTCCTTTTTTTCAGAACCAGGGTTTTGGAAGGGGAAACTTTTGCAATCTCAACTAAATTGATACGGTATATACTGTATATACAGTCAATGCTCTTAATTTCAAGCTGATTTCCAGTACCACAGAATACTTTTCAACTTTCTGCTCATAAATCTCATCTGAGCCTCCCATAGTATCTTCCACTACCATAGTATCTTCCACTACCAGTGATGGATGCTTTAAGCTGTTAAAGACTACCACTCTCCACAGGTAAACCAGGATTCTCATGAATAAACAAATTTTGGTAATACATGAAAATAGTTTGCTTTGATAATTACACTCAAGTTGCAACCACATTTTAACCCTCATCATGCTGTAGGCGACATATGTCGCCGTGAGGGCGCTTCAAAAATAAAACATTCAATACACTAAAAACAAAAGAATGCCTTCCATTTGTGTTTTTGGCCTCAGCTCTTAGAACTGGTGGCGCTTGACTAGAACAGGCCATTTCTGGTAAGGAGACGTTTTGTAAGGTGCACCTGCAGAGCTTAAACGCTTCAAAAATGAAGCCCGCCCTCTAAAGAATTCAGCATGATAAGGGTTAACCATAACATCTCAATTTTTTCTGGAGATAATCAGACATGAGCCCCTGTTTATACCTTTTAAAAAAGGACCCTGGTCACCCAATGCCATACATTTTTTGTCAGGAGCTACAGTATTAAAATTCTCAACTGGAGATTGCTCTGTTTACTGTATATCAAAGTTCAAATTCAAAAGGTGCAGAGTAGCCCTCATTTCACACAATGCAGAGAGAAAGTGTTCTGGTTACATATTAGAGCTTTGTAGTGTACACTCAGCAGGGTATATGGCCTTGAGCAATTGACTCTATAGGTTTGTGTATGCGCGAGGCACAGGAGGAGCTCAACACAGTTTTGGGAGGGGCCAGAAGCAATTGAAATAAGTTACGTAGGTGAGAGAATTGAACTGTCTGCAATGAGGAAATATGTCCTTTAATGCATTTTTACCTGTGTGGTAACAGTAAGTATTTTATCTTAGCTTTCCTAGGGTATTCCATTAGCAAGAATTTAAATTTTTGAGTTCCACTGTTGCATATGCACAATGGTGACATAGAGCTGAATAACACCAGAGCAAGAATGAAAACTAACATTCTGACTACGTACTGTATGACATCACCCATTTGGTGTGTGTAAATTGTGAAAAGAATTGGTCCGATAACAGAGCCCTGAGGAACACCACAGATGAGTTTAGACTGTGGCGCTGTACAGAGAAAATTTTTTCAATGCAAACACAACTTCCATCTACTGTGCAAGACAATTCACAAACTTTGTAGGGTACTTGAGAAAGATATGTATAGAAGGTAACTTCATTTTCCTTATTTTATTTTGTTTTGTTTTAATTTATTTTATTTTACTTTGATTTTATTTCACTTTATATATTTTTTTTTTATTTTATTTGATTTGATTTTATTTGTAGGTACAGTAAACCAATTTAAGAGATCAGCTACATGAAGCCTAATGACTATTGTAGAAACCCTTTGGTTTCTCTTGCAACAGACAGACTGCATCAAACAGTAGCAACAATGATTCCTAAAGGGCATTGTAGTACATGTATTTAAAATATATATATGTAATATATATAAATACTGCCCTCTTTCCTTAATTTTCTTAACCTACATAATTACCTAATGATCCTACCTAGTACACATAGTCTGAGGCAATCAACATTTTAAAAATGATATTCTAATCTTCAATGTATAAATCTCCCTGCATTTGATCAAAGACCAGTATATACACACACTAACATTGCATGCTGTACTGTACATCATCATAGTGTTTCTTCAGTAATTTAATGTATTAAACAGCTTAGAGGGAAATCTAAGAGATAGGGAAGATTTATTTTCTGCCACTCCAACTTTTTGGTTACTACAATTGTCCTCCTTTCACATAGCAAATTTTGCTTCAAGGACTCTTCATCCTCCCCACCCCCTCCCTCTCAACACTTTTTCACATGAACATCTGCTACTGATAGCATCAGAATGTGTATTTAGCACCTTCAAACTGAAAAGGTGGGACAATGGGTAGTTATTTTACTTGATGCAACTTTGCAGGGTTAAAAATATACAAAGAATAAAAAAGTACTTTGAAGGATGTTATTCAAACAATGGACCAATCTAAAAACATTACTTTCAAACAACATTTGTATATACATTTTTACAGCACAGGTACTATATTTCACCAAATAAAACTCAAGGTAAAGCCCTCCCCCTTTCTCCTCCCCCTCCCTCTCCCTTCCCACCCTGCTTCTCTACCACATCACTGACTAATTTCAATCAAACATTTTTATTCTTTGTGGTGTACAATTGCACACCAATGAAATTGCGAGAAAAAGGAGTTGCACAAGACCTTAAGGTAACATGTTGTTGTACAAATTGCTCAGACTGAAATAATTATGGAGGGCAGCAGATCCATTTTAAACCAGCACAGTGTTTTACAAGTCTCTAGATATGCCCCCTGGCATGCCCCCCACCCCTGGCCTCCCCTAGCCCTTCCATGGTCTCCACCACAACACAATTCCTTACAGTTTACAGAGATTTGCACACCTTGTAGGTACGAGATATAGCACAATACCATTACTGCCCACAACATGTAATTTTACCAACTGCTCAAACTGGCACAATAAATTATTTTAGGATATGTTTTACCAGTGAAAGTGTTTCACAATAAACCCAGGATAAAGCCTCTCTATCTACAATATCACTCATTGATTACTACAAAATAATCCGGATGTATGCAAGGGCAACACATAGTCTCTAAAACATACTGTATGGTGTAAGTTTTCACACCCTCGAAAGAACAAGACACTGCAGTTGCACAAGGCAATTACATAACATATAAATTTTCACAATCGGACAGACTGAAATAATTATTTCATTGTTTGCGTGAAGATCTACACTTCTTCAAATATGTTTCACAACCAACCCACCAAGAGGCCCCACCAATAAAACACGCATCACACCATTACTATCAATTTTACTGGATGCATGAAAAACAGTTTTCATTTCATATTGTAGAATGCATTCAATTTCTCAGAGCATCAAATGTCCCAGACAAAGCCGTACTTAACAAAATTGTTATGTACCATGTTACTTTCATAACTGTAAAGAGAGGCTAATCATTTCAAACCACATTTGCAACTCTTGAGAGTCTGTCACGATTATTATGATGCTGGCACTTTATTTCCTCGGTCTCTTTAACATTACATTAATCAATTTAATAACAAATGTTCTGTTTGCAAATGTGATTTTCTCAATAATACTTCAACTGGGATTGAAGGCCAGTGGATGTTGCCACAGACAACCACATCCTACAAAAAAAGTCCTGAAATTTAGGTTTAAAGGTTTCCTTCCATTAGAGATTTTAGTTCTGTTTTACTCCTGGGAAACATGTCATCTTAAATACAATTAATATTCAGCACAGGGCTGGGGAAAATGTTTATTTCCCAGGACAGGAGTCAAATTTTCCACAATTCCTCCCATATTTGCAAGTACATAAAAAGTATAAATTTCTCTCCAATGACCAAAATTTCCTCCAAATACCCAAATTTTCTGGGAAGGAGCCTCCCAGCTTCCCAACATTTTCCATCCAGGACTGGGCAAGTTTTTCCTAGGCACTTGTCTTTCATGTGAAGTGTTATTTCAATCATGATAGTTAATAAATACAAAACCCTTATTTAAAACTGAAAGCACACACATGGAAATTCTAAATGACTCTGTTACACATTTATATTCCAAGAGTATGTCACCATTCTACAGTACCACACCACCTCATTTACATGTATGGGCATAAATTAAAAAATTCTGACATCTTTGTGTCTTTAACTGGTATCAAATTTTATACGATACCCTCAGAAATAATTCTTATATTACACCAGAGTTTCCAGGGTGTGTGATGAGACCCTGAACCACAGCTGTGGGGGAGTCTGTGCTTTGTACACATATCTAATAGGAAGACTGAAGTGCTTCCCTTTGAATATTTTAAAGGGGCTCATTGAGTTGATATTGATTATTTTCTGATGAGTTTGAAGGAAATCACTGCATGACAATATTTTTAATTAGCCTCATTACTCATGTATTACTACCTATATTTACTGAAAATGTGAGAAATTGTCATTTTTGTGGACATGGATTGCGTATGATTACTACTTAATGGTAAAAAGTGTTCGGTCACAAATTTGTAATAAATGATTTTAATCATTACTTACCCTATCATTGCCATTTCAGTTGTGTGTCAAATGTGCAGAATCTCTAAGTTTGACCATTTACAATCAAGATGTGAGCAAATTTCAACAAGTGTGAAAAAAATCATGAATGAAAGTTTCGATGTTTCTAGCAGCCTCATGTAAATTATGTGGTAATAAACGTATTCATATATGCATGTTAAAAATCAGTGTCCAATAAATCTACCCCATAAAATGTGTATGAAAGCTAAATGGGCATCTTTTCAGAAGCTTTATGTAACTCGTGTTCTAGCTCTTCATCATGTTTTTAATTTGTACTAGATTTACACATTTTGGTAATAACTTTTTGCAACTATGTACAGTATATATGATTGGCACTAAGCTGTATGTATTTCTAATTTTTTGTAATTGTATGAGAAAATTATGCGTAACACATAGCTATGCTTACATTTCATATTCTATATGACTGAAGTGTTACTACGTAGTCCTGCCTGTAACCTATAATTTCTGTACTAACCTACTCCCTATAACCTAGGTAAGCTTCATCTAAGTACTTGTTGAAGTTCAACTTTCCAGAGCCCTGCCTTTCTCTACTTTATTGTTTGAAAGCAGGCCCGTAACTCGTAACCATGTATGCAGGAATGAGTTGAGCACTTTGTCAAGCCTGTGAGGGGTTTTTGTTCAACTTCCTTCACATCATAACTAAAGGATTTGTTCAAACTGATGTTAGTATTGTATATATGTTTTGGGATGCACCGGATCCAAATTTTTGGTTTCGGCCGGAACCGGATTTTGCTGGATAATATTTCAAATCCAGCCAGATTTTATCCGGCCGGAACTGGATTTTTTCACCTGTAAAGGGAAACATTAAGAAGTAGCTCTGTGGGCCGGGGGAGGGGGATGAGGGTGTCAAGGCAGAGGAGCGGTGGTTGACTTAATGATAGTGTCACAGTGGGTCCCACTGTACTGTAGGTAACTAAGCTGACATGTTATTTTGTAGGGTTAAGACTAAAGGAGACAGAAAATAAATTAACAAAATAAGATTAAGATTACTTAATATACTGCAGAGTTCTTTAAAATAATTAAATCAGTTTTATTGTTCACATTGACAGTGAATGTAAATTAAAATGTTCTGATGAATGTGCAGTCTGTGCAGATTGTCCAGGAATGATTGACAGAGACATAGGTTATACCAATTAGTTTTAAATAACTGTTACAGTAAGTATTCACATTATAACATTTGCAACTGTGGGTCCTGTGATATAGGCCTAAGTGGACGTAGGCTAACTTTGAATGTCTTCAATGTTAACTCCACTTATTATGGACATACTTATAAAGGCTGCAAGACCAAACAATGGGTGTTGCGTCAGTGTCACAACGAACCAGGACTGCCATACCTACACAACACCTTAATGAGACAATTTTCTGCTATGTTACATGGCCAGAAAACTTTTGGAAAGGTTTTAAATTCATCTCTAAAGTAACCTCTATCTTTTGATGATGGAGGTACTTCAGGCTGGAATTTGAGAAAAATCCGGCCGGATTTCTTCATAGATCCGGCCGGAACCGGAACCGGACATTTTTTCATTATCTG
The DNA here is from genome assembly GCA_009936505.3 of Holothuria glaberrima. Classification (NCBI taxonomy): domain Eukaryota; kingdom Metazoa; phylum Echinodermata; class Holothuroidea; order Aspidochirotida; family Holothuriidae; genus Holothuria; species Holothuria glaberrima. The sequence continues at coordinate 14,774 of WURT03652816.1, forward strand.
GCCGGATAGTCCGGCCCGACCGGATATCCGGTGCATCCCTACATATGTTTGTATGTATGTTTGTATTTTTGTATGTGAAAAACAAATTAATGAAATGATATCCCTTTTCTAACCCTAACCCCTCACCTCTATACACAGCATGCTGCTACAACTGCAAGTAAAGCTGCTTAATACTAACTGGTTCACCCAAGAGTGCTTTAGTGCAGTGCACAAATGACTTTGTCCACTGTACGATTGCCATATTGGTGTTTAAAACACCAAAAGCACAAAATTTGGCATTTTAAATTTAAAAACGCGTGCCAAACAGCATTTTTCGGCATTTTTCATTTGCCTGTCAATTTTCCTTCAATATGCATGTTTTTTCCACAATTTTGACAGAAAACTGATACAAGGCATAATTTATGCCTCATAATTCTCAACAGCAGTTTAAATGAATGAGTAAAATCATTCAGTGGTCATGAAAAACACTTTTATTTAACATCATAATCATGTTTTGTGAGCAAGCTAAATGCTAATGCCAATGAATTTGCATTTGGCATTTTTTGACCATATCCAATGCCAAATTTGGCTGTTTTCCTCTCAGAAGTCTGGCGACCCTTGTCCACTGGGCAACCGATTTCAAGCCAAAAGCAAGTGGAACGGAAGCCAAAGTACCCAAAGAAAAACACCTTCCTCCAACAGAATTTTAACCCACCCACTTGTGAAACACAAGGATGCATGACAGCTAGCGTTAACCACTCTGCCATCCCAAGTTCCCGAAGGCCTTTCAAAGTTTGCTGACCATTTGCTGACCAAGTACCTGCACTATTACCACCAAAGACTTAAACTCCTAAAACATTTTATCCTGAATCACATCATCCCACTTGGCATCTTAAGCTGGTCAGATTGCTACTCAAGTACAAGATTGTGTAGCCATTTTTGGAAGTAAACCCTAAAGTTTTGATTATTTTATGATGAAAAATTGATAAACCTCAAACTTGCTATACAAATTTTAACATTCAAAGATTCCTTAAAACTTAACATGCATTTTGAGAAAAGTTCTTTTTGTCTACCAACATGTCAAGATTTTCTAGGTTCAAGGTCAAATTTAGATACCAATCATGTTGAGAAAACAGCCTTTGGAATGATAATATGTTAATTATTCTAAATTCCTTCATCTCATATTGTAGAGAAAAGAGATCACTTTCAACAGAATTACAGGTTAATTCTTAAATATCAAGGTTTAACACTTCACAAAGAATAAAGATCCCCAAAGACCCCCACCCAAGCCTGTACACAGACAAGGTCCTGAAAGGAAGGTGGTAGGAGAGCTAACAGGGGGGCAAAGTATTTTTTAGGAGGTGCAAAATGTGTTAAAATATGCTGAGGCAATAGTAACTGAAAATGTTCAGGGTGAAAAGAAATTTCAAGGTAGTTCATCCCCCCCCCCCCTCCACTGACGGTGGGCTTGCCAGACAAGAGCATTTTGACTTACCCCGTGAGGTCCTTCCATGAATTTTACTTCCACAGCAAATGTGAGTGTCAGGGTCATATCCAACTCCTCCACAACAGCTTCCACCATTAATATTTGGTGTTCCAGTGTGGAATGAAACTCCATTGCAACAAGTGTACCCTGGACCAATAAGCTCCTGATCCCCACAACAAAACTGATCCTTTTTATTGTAAAAGTGGTAGCCACATATATCTGGTTTCCCAACTGGCCTCACTATTGAACCATCCTCACACACCTCTGTCAAAAATGAATAACCTATGAAGCCGCAACACCTGATGAAAGACAGTGAAAAGGGTATTTAAAATTGTTAGACTTGTTTGTGTCGACATGTCACAATTAATTATTTTCATTTCTTTTGGTATTTTACATTATTAATGCCTTGTTTTCTTTACCTGTTATTTTTTGTTTGTTTTTGTTTTGTTTTGTTTCGGGTTTTCTGTAACCACTGTACCCTGGTTTAGAATGATTTTACAGACCTGACGATTTATTAACAAACAGTTTGATGTTGCATTTGAGAAGGTACAGTAGAGGGCAAGGTCTGAAAATTTTTTCCCCAAGGAAGAAAAAAATTTCCACACAAAAAAAGCAAGTACAGAATAGTGTGCCTACAAATAATGCACAATGTCAATGTTCTCCTCAGGTCCAAATTTTGTCCGGGGGCTTGTCCCTGACCTGGCAGATGACACCGTTCATCGTCCTGTGGGAGGGGTCTCAGGGGAGGGGTTCCCTCACCCTTTGGAAAAAAATTTTTAGATGCAAAATGGTGCTACATGTGGTGCAAAATTTAAATTGAACAATTCAAACATTACCAAAAAGTGAAAGCAATATTTTTTTTGTCCGGGCGGCCAAGGTTTTTGTGCGGGCGGCAACATTACGACCGGGCACTGACGCACACTCTTCAGATTTTGTCCGGGCGGAGGGTCTGGACAAAATGGCTAGTGGAGAATACTGCAATGTGCTAACAATTTTTAGAAAGGTGGGCAAGTGGCGCACCCCTGCTACACCCCTGCCCTTATATTTCTCCTAATGAAAACTGGTCAAGAAAAAGTTTCAACAAACAAATTCCGAGGCAGCTAATCTAAAAGTAAGAGAGTTACTCTACTAACAGGTCAATTCCCTTTCAGCAGCACCCTTTAAAGTTAAATGCATACATGTTTAATTTTTGAAGTCACTGGGGTAACTTGTCCTGGGTTTCTCGTCCTGGTTTTCAGTGTAAGAGATGGTACTCTACCCACCAGGTGAACAAGTCAACAAGAAAAAGCCTATGAAAGTTGTTCACTAGCTTTTACTAACTTGTGGGAAGCGTTTTTAGTTATGGCCATCCCTGCATCCACTGCTTATAATTTCTTTGAGTGGTTAAGTAGGGAAGGCAGGAGGATGATTAGTATTGCTTTTTTTTTTTTTTTTTGTTTGCTATTTTTTGAAGCCAAGTCTCTTCAGAGAGTATCACTACTCAAGTACTTTTTCCCCAAAGTCCCCCTTGGCTCTCTGCTGAAGAGCCAAGGGGGAAACCAAATGTTACTCTAGAAGGAGTTCTGCTCCCTTAAGGAGCTATGTCCCTGAAAACCTCTTAACCCTCAGTCCTCTACATCAAGGGTCTGTCATGCATGGTCCCATTCTTGACTGGCTGAAAAGAACAGATACTACACATGATCTTAGCCAAAAGGCTGAGTATCACTACTTAAGTGCTTCAGTTGGAACACTTCCTTTCATACAGTTTCTTATTTCTACCCAATGTTATAATTTAAAAGTGGTGTTTTGAAAAAAAATAATAAAATTGCACGATGAAGAGAGGAAGTCTATAATTGTAAAAGGAAT
>WURT03652827.1:0-18896 GCA_009936505.3 Holothuria glaberrima
TATAGATTTGTCATGTTGAGAGGAAGAACCCTATTGTTTTTGGTGGAGGTAAAAGGTCATTTGAGGTCACCAGAGGTAAAACTGTGAAAACGTTGTAAATGGCTTGTAAACACGATTTCTCGAGGTAGCAATGACTGGCACTTTTCATATTTGGTATATAGATTTGTCATGTTGAGAGGAAGAACCCAATTGTTTTTGGTTGAGGTCAAAGGTCATTTGAGGTCACTAGAGGTAAAACTGCAAAAACCTCGCAAATGGCTTGTAAACATGATATCTTGATGTAGCTTTGACTAGCAATTTTCATATTTGGTATATAGATTTGCCATGTTGAGAAGAAGAACCCTATTGTTTTTGGTGGAGGTAAAAGGTCATTTGAGGTCACCAGAGGTAAAACTGTGAAAACGTTGTAAATGGCTTGTAAACACGATTTCTCGAGGTAGCAATGACTGGCACTTTTCATATTTGGTATATAGATTTGTCATGTTGAGAGGAAGAACCCAATTGTTTTTGGTTGAGGTCAAAGGTCATTTGAGGTCACAGGAGATAAAACTGCGAAAACCTTGTAAATGGCTTGTAAACACGATATCTCTAGATGGGCAATTCCACGGTAAGGGAATGACATCAAGACAGATATTTTGAAGTTAAAACTGGCATAGCTGTTGCAGTTCTAACAGAAGACTTAAGAAATTGGTATCATTAGGAGATATTATCATAGTCTCTTACTGAAATCATAATTTGTTTTTAAAGTTTTCTAATTTGTAAGTTATACATATTAATAAAGGTGGTAACGGAATGACGCAAAAAGGCCAAGACCTTTTTAGGTAACACATGTATTGCAAAAAGTCTGTGAAGTTTACAGGGTAATAAGGTTGCTATTGGGTGAAAAATAATTAGTGAAGTGCTAGCAATACCATACTATAGAGAGAAGCTTCAAAATAATTTACAGTTATTAAAATCAGTGACAAAATTAAAAAAAACTTGGTAACGAAAAGATGTAACGGAATGACGAAAATGCACTTCATCATTATTAAGTAAAACCATAATACATTATCCTTGCAGATGCAAGTTATAAATGAACACTGAATGGTTAGTTATATGTTTACATCATGTTTAATGACATATTTATACAAAAGGAAGCTAATTGAAGGGTAAATTTTGATTTTACACGTTAAAAAATATCAGTTAATATGAATGTAAAAAATACATGTATACAGTAATAAAAATGAAAATGTCACTAACAGTGCACTACATAGAAGTTGACCAACACTCTAACAGTGCTTTTAAGTTTGAAAAGTAATTATGAAAAGTAACTCCCAAAGTTCACACTCTACTCTAGGTTACCCAGTAAAAAGAAAATAACGGGGTTGGGGAAATGGATAAGTAACAAGAAATTTGAAGACGTCCTGGGAAAACATAGCCTACTGTACTGCCGTAAAGGTCTAAGTACAAGTTCTAAACTAGATATATTTTTTCCAAATTTATTTTTACCAACCCCTTTTCCTACAGTATTCTACCCTTCTATCTAGATGAAGGGTCATTGATGAAAGATACTTATCTGGCTTCAGATATAGGCTCTCTAAAATGGTATTGGCCTTGGTTGTCCATGTACAGTGAAGGAGGAACTTTCACAATTTGATTTGGGTCTACCACCCCATACATGTCAGCGTGTTCCTTAGCAATGAAAATGATGCCCTCTGTGTTTCTTTTATAAAAGTGGGTAATGTAACAATCTTTGTGAAGGGGAGGGGGAGGGGGTTGGCAGTTCACTATCTGATGCTACCAAGTTGGTGAGCTGTTGAATTTTTTATTGAATACAGTACCCGATTATGTAATAACATGATGTAAGCAAAGGCTTAAAATTCCACTCTTTTTGGCGGAATATGCGTCTTCCTCAAGTTGACATTTGGGTGGTTTTATGAAAACCAACAAATACTGCACACTGGGCAACAAAAGAAACAGGATTCCATTCACAGAGAAATGTTTGGAATTACACAAGTGTGAGGGAGTCAGCTCGGCCATTAAAGGCATTGACTACAAATGAGGAGCGCACCTCCGTGTACTGAACCACCAAAAGTTTCAGAAGTGTCACTATTCATGGCTCAAAGCCATACACACCCAAATATCTAAGACGAAGGCATTTAAAAAGAAAGCTTTAAAAGCACTGGGATGTTGTTTTGTGTACATTTGCAACAGTCCCGTTTGTTTCCTGACCATTTTTTCCCTGTAAGAGGACATAATATCCAAATGATTGACTTGTGTAATCTAGTTTGACTGCAGAATCGGACAATAGGAGGTTACGATGATACTTTATGCACTTATAGCTGCATTATAATAAATCTTACAACAAACCCAGCCAATGTTTAAAGGCTACTACTGATGAAGTTCGGCTGTATAGAGCAAGACAACAGAAACCTGTCTAGTTGGTTTTCATAAAACCACCTAAATGTCAGTTTAAGAATGACTCATATTTCTCCCAAAAGAGTGGAATTTTAAGCTTTTGCTTATATTCTGTTATAATGTGATCGGGCTCTATTCCAAAAAAAACCTAACAGTTCATCGACTTGGTATAGTATTAGATAGTGAACCGCCTACCCCCACTTCATTTTTTTTTCAAGAGGTGAGACTAATAGTGTCATCATCTTTTTTGGAAGTGCAATATTCAGATGGTCACCTTTAATGAGCAGCTCTCTGTACCAGTTGTCACATAACCGCTGTTTTTCAATGAGACAGGAAGAAGTAGGTACAACAGATTTTCACAAAACACAAAATGAACAAGAACTGACTGATATCATAATTCCATCTTTAGTGGAAACAAGTTTGACAGGATTTTGTCAGTAGGTTAACGACTGGCAATTAGACTTAACAAAGGTTAATCCTCTCTTGACTGCAGCTCCTTGTCATTTTACCATGCTAAATTGTAATTTAACTTATTCCAAGCAAAGTTACAAATACAATACACACAATTTACATTAGGAATCAATGACTGTCATTCCGTTACCGTCATTCCGTTACCACTACGGTAACGGAATGACAACTTTTAATTAATCCCTTCTGTCTAACAATAGAGATTAAAATGCCAGATATGGGATTAAATTTATTCCCATCCAAAACCTGCTTTGCACCTGAGGTCTTATGTCATTCTGTTTACAATTTTCAAAAATATCTTTAAAAAACCACATTTTATGGTAACAGAATGACATTTTTTGCCAAAAATGCAGAAAGTTGCCAAATTTTATTGGGGTATGTAACTTGAAGAAAAAGTATCCAGGAACAATTTTTAGGTCTTTTTCTTTCATTTATGACAGAATTCAAACTATCTAAACAAGTTTAGTCATGTAAAAATGACCTATATGTTTACTATCATTTAGCACATTTTGGGGCCAAAAAATCCACATTTTTGCCAGGTTAACAACAGTATATGCAAATGTTAACATCAGAAGTGGAAAATATATAGACTGTTAGCTTTCATATGACACCAAATTTGTTAATGTAGGAAGATTTTTCATTTTTAGGTGATTTGTCACTTTTTGCGTGGAATTGCCCAGATAGCAATGACCGACACTTTTGATATTTGGTATATAGATTTGCCATGTTGAAAGGAAGAGCCCTATTGTTTTTGGTGGAGGTCAAAGGTCATTTGAAGTCACTGGAGGTAAAAATGTGAAAACCTTGTAAATGGCTTGTAAACACGATCTAAATATTACTTACTGAGAAACTTACTTTGGCCGTGTCATACCCACTTTAATTGCTTCAATACAGTAGGCTACATCTTCAGTACAGCATCACAGCATATTTTTGTGTGTCATTGTGTTAAAATTGCATCCCAAAAGCAAAGACAGACATTACTGTGCAAATATACAGTACAGTACAGTACATTACAGTATGTACAGTATCTAATGGTTCCTTGGGTCACAACCAAATTTTGAGAAGGACAATATGTAAATTATTACTGGTTGTCCTCTGGATAACCAGGTTCATTTACATTTGTAAGGATCATCACTGTATATTGTATAGTCAAACATAAGTTTGATTAATTAAGGTGTGCATACATATGGAACAATCACTGCAGCAATGTTTTTTCATATATGCTTCCCACAAGGCACTGCCACAGTGTGCTGACCAGTCAAAGATAAAGCAGCAGCTTGCCATGACCTACTGTACAGTAAGTAGTTCAGGGAGCAAAGTGTACTTAAGAATTAGGTCTGGGAACTCATGGCTAACTTAAGCCTACAGAGGTCCCTTACCTTTTCTCGCACAGCTGTTTCAATCAAGTGATAAATAGGTACTTTTATTTCATTGCCAATACCAGTCAAGTTTGGAAGTGCATTTACCAATTGCACAGATCAGTGGCATGCATCTTTACCTCAGGCTCAAATCATGTACAGTAAATGTGAAAAACTGGCAATATGATACTATATGGGATGTAATTGGCTAACTTATTCCTATAAAGGTATCAGTATTTCTCAAGCAGTAGGCTACAGTCTGCACTCAGGCAGCACAGAGCCATCTGGTGGGGTACGTAGTCAGTTGAAAAAAATGTGGATGCTATCATTTCCGTCTTTACTTTTTATGTCATTTTCATGATGGAAGTTTAATTGTATACAATGCCTAGTGTGGAAACTTCTGTTGTATGGTGTAGTAAAATGGAACAAATTTTTTTTTCATGGTGAAAGGTTGTCTTTAGATAATTTCATCAATCAAAAGTGGGGCACTAAATGTGCCTGAAAATACAGTTACTGTCCCTGTGATGTACATGGTTCATACCAAGTCACTGATCAATGACCCACATTTGACTGACCATGTTGGGGTTACTATAGCAGAGTCTGTAGTATGGTCACGTTTAGCTAAAGAAGACCATTTCTTGGGAAGGTGGTTAAATTTCCCACATTCCTTTTGTAGCGTCAAGGACAATAAAGGTAACTTTCCCTTTCATTTCCAAAATTTCCCTTCCAATACCCAAATTTAAGGTGAAGGGGCCTTCTGGCTTCCCTGCTTGTTCCCCCCCCCCCCTTGGGTTTGGTGCATCATTCAAATAGAAAGTGCATCAATATACTGTATGTGCATGCTGGTTGTAGAATGTGTGATATACCTTCATTTCAGTCATACCTTTTTATTTTTTTTTAAGGCAGACAATGGAAACCATACAAGAAGATGACATTGATGAAGATTTAAAAGACTTCATGACAAACTTTAAATTCCCATGGGAGTCAGAGGATGATAAAGTCACAGATGCTAATGATAATGGCAGTGATTTTGGAATTAGAAGAGTTGACCATAGGTCATCTGGACATGTATACTTAAGTGATACAACACCTGCTAGAAGGGGGAAGCGCTTATCTGGAAAAAATCTGACCAAAGAGTACTCATTGGCAGCTAGTCCTATTACAGCAGATAGAGTTTTGGAAGCACAAAGAGTGGAAGATACAGGTAGCACAAAGGGCAACGATCTCTCTGAAGAACTGAATCATGTAACAACCCATGAGAGCAATTCAGAAAATGAGAACCAGGCAAAGGACTCCAATAAAACTGATCAGTTTGTGGGAGAAGTCTGTTCAATCAGTCATGTAACAGATAAAAATGATAGTTTGCTTCAATCAAACAAGAAAAAGAAAAGAAGGCAGTCATCTTATTTCAAAAGGAGGGAGAGTTTGGCTCTCCTGAAAACTATTGGTGAAGCGTCATCACCCTGCTACAATGACAAGCTCCAACAAGACTCTTCCAGCCTTCAAGATTTCGAAGAAAAGGTAGCCAGTCGAAATGCTAGATCTCAAAGGGTGGCAAAAAAGTCAAAAGAAAGGACATCAAGAAGACGTTCCACAAGGCTGAGTGGAATTTCACATCCTATGTTAGAACTTGGAACTAATGGAATACCTAAACTGGTCCAACAGCCTGCAAGTTCCCTGCTACAAAATATGCCCTTAGAAGCTCCTGAGTCTAACCAAGAACATCATACTCCTATTCCATCAGAGGAGCCTTTTGAGCAAGGTAAGACTGGTGACACATTTCAAAACACTGAGCAAGAACTAGTATATAGGCACAATAATGAGTCCCCGATACCACCTTTACAGAACTCTGTGTTTGTCACTGGTGATATGGATTCTCAATACTACACACCACAAAATTACACAGTTTCTAGGGTTGAGTTATCTACCCCTGAGCAATCCGTCCTCTCTTCTCTAGGTTCACTGCAGTTGCAAGCCCCCAGCCCTTCTGATAGTGTTAAGGAGCATGATGACAACTACTGCTCCAGATTAGAAAGTGCTGGAAAAAGTTATGAGGAGATTCCTTGCCAGCAAATTTCAGATGTAGAATGTGATATCCTTGAAGCAACAAAAGAAATAAATACAATACCAGAAAATGTTAGTGATGAAGAAATTTTGAAAGAGAGTCGTCCTCGATGTGAATCCCATGTGGAAAGTTGTCCAGATGAGAGAAGGGAAACAGGAATGGATATTTCAGAGTGGAAAGAAAATCTTGATGATTCTGTAAGTAGCATACTATCACCTAGCTGCCATACCTGGACGTCTTCCACTTCTTTTGACGAGATGGAAGTGGACCCAAAAGTCAAGGAGATCTATCTCAAAAAGGGCCAATTGAAACCTTTTAAAAGGACAAATACAAACTTGGAAACTGTTTTTGAAGAACAAAAAACAGATGTAGTCAACTTTGGAAAACGAAAGTACAGAAGATCATTAGCCTTTCCTGAAAAACCGTGGGTCCCCAGATATTCTAAAAGAAGCGCTAAAAAACAAAAGGGCTGGAGAAGAAAAAGACTCTCGTTAAGCAGAACCTCCAAGACAAATGATATGGTGCTTGGAGAACGACTGGATAATATTTTAGACAGCCTTATTGAAGAGAGCTAGGATCACATTTAAGTGGCAGTTAGGGGAAGACTTTAACCCACCCAACCCCCCCCCCCTCCCCCCAACTGCCCACTCCAAATAAAAAAGTTTCCACTTCATGAATAACGCAGCGTTGTAAGTTTTCCTTTGTGTACCTTCTTATGAATAAAAGCATTAAAAAGAGCAAATTAAAGAGAAAAGAAATCTTAGAGTTACCTTGCCCCCTTTTGAAATTATTCCAGTGACGGTATGTACAGGTACTTTCTTGAACAACTTGATAAAAGGCTATTTAACATTTTTCCCTCTTTTAAATTGATACCAGGAAAGTAGTACGGGGAGGAGTGATAATGCTGAGACAGTTACAACTCTCTTCATCTTTAAAATTGACGTTTGCATTTAAAGCTTACGAAGTATGGCACATACTGAAGAGCAGGGTTGTCCAACCTGCGGGCCACGGTCCGGCCCGTGGCAAGGTTGCGTCCGGCCCGTCAGAAATGATCTAAAGTGCAAAATTTTTCAGTAAGCAGATTCATTGAGACAACTCTAGGCTACGCCGTCCGCTACCTCATGCAATCAACCGTTCCTATCTTCTATGAAACTGCATATAGCCTACGTTAAAATAATATTATTAATATCAATTGGTGTGTTCTCGTGGAAACGCACGAACTGTGAGATTCTCCCTGTGCGGTATCATCCACTCATTAACATTTTGCATGTGTAGATAACGCCGACTAATACGTACGTCAGTTCCCCGTTGCCGGTTTTGTGTTTCAATCCACGAAGTGAGATTGGACAGCGAACGGTTCGGGTGTCTTTACACGGCTCAACTCAAAAAATTGAAAAAACGAGTATAGCATGCGGCACCTCGTCCATCATAACCATTACATGTGGCTACCGCTGCAGAAGGTTGGACAACCCTGCTGTAGAGAAATATGAAATACAAATTATATAAAACCTTTGTACAAGTTAAATATATTTATCAAACATCTTTCATATTATTCATAATGCTTTTACTGTTCCTCTTAAATATTATTAGAGGGATGGCCTCTTCTTGGTCTTACTGCCTGATTGAAATTACATCAGTTTTAGACTCAGTACTGTATTTGCCCTACAAAGCAAAGCATGTTGTCTTTACTACATAGATGGGTTGCCAGATTTTTGCTTTCATCAAGTGTCTCAGTGTATAGTTTACAACTTTTGTTTCACTTTGCAGCTTACAAATTCTTAGTGGGATTAATACCAGATTGCAAATAAAATTTACAAGGTTCCCATTCTTAGAGAAAATGGGAATAGCCTGGGGGATTCTAGAATATATGCAGGGTCTTGAAAATTCTTGAAATGTGGCTAATTAGAAGTCTGGAACGATTGCAGTATGATCTGGAAAACAGAAAACCTTACACCTGTAGTACTGTACATTATACATAAAGAGATCATGTTGCTACATGCATCAGCAGTGGATGAATCACAGACATTAATGCTGCATGTGTCACATGATTTGTACAGTACATGCGGTAATAATTGTGATTCATAAGCCATGTGGGCATCTCACACATTCGTGGTTGCTTAGCATCGTTAAACAACTGCCCTTCAAAGCCTTAAATACTGTTATATAGTAAGTGCATTTGCTGTACAAACTGAGGCCTACATTGAGTGTGTACATTAACTGTAAATGGTAGATACTAGTACTGTTAGAATGTGCAGTACTTTTACATATGAAAGGTATATCATCTTTTGTAAAATTTTTCTCTTCCCAACATACAGGTGATTTATTATTTGTTGTAAGGTTCATGGTGTTGACAATTTTTTGAAAAACCTTGATCTTCTTATCTGGAAAGATATTGAGAACCAGTCCTGCAGCTTAAAGTGAAACTCTCCAAACCAAGGGTTGCCTGCCCAGCAGATGTGTATCATTGCTCAATTTTTTCTCAAATCTCTTTTTTTTTGTATTTTTCAGCACTCATTAAGCCAAGCACATCCAACAACTCTTGTCGTAGCCTGTGCTATACAAACTTAGTTACTGTTATTATTATCAGTGGCGTACAGCAGGATTTCTCTCAAGGGGGGCCATGTAGTACGTTGAGTGGTTGCAGACCTGGGGAGGGGTCTAAGGGGAGGGGGAGGGTGCGCCCGCCCCTTTGAAAATTTTTGAAAAATTAGGTGTCTTTACATGAAATGTGGTGCCACATATGCTGCCATTTTAATTAAAATTTGAGTTACAAAATTTGTGTATTTTTAGGAACTAAAATAAAAGATGAGGGGTGTAAGGGTAGGAGGTTTCCCCCTCCCCTTTGAAAATTTTTTTAAAAAATAGGTGTCCTTCGATGACATCTGGTGCCACATATGGTACCTTTTGGAGTAAAATTTGTGTTTCAAAATTTGCGTTTTTTTAGGAACTAAAAAAAAAAGTTGGCATCAGTGAGGAGGCCATGGGGAGACAGATTTAGAAATTTTTGAAAAATTAGGTGTCCTAACATGCAATCTGGCGCCACATATGCTACCTTTTGAACTAAAATTTTTGTTACAAAATTACGTATTTTTAGTATCTAAAGAAAAAAAAATTGGCATCTGTGAGAAGGGGGCAATGCCCCCCTGATTATGACAAAGGTCATCTGAGGTCACCAAAGGTTAAACTGTGAAAACCTCGTAAATGGCTTGTAAACATGATATCTCGAGATAGCAATGACCCACACTTGTCATAGTTGGTAAATGGATTTGTCATGTTGAGAGGAAGAACCCTATTGTTTTTGGTGGTCAAAGGTCATTTGAGGTCACCGGAGTTTAAATCGTGAAAACCTCGTAAATGGCTTGTAAACACGATATCTCAAAATAACAATGACCAACAGTTCTCATATTTGATATATATAGATTTGTCATGTTGAGAGGAAGAACCTTACTGTTTTTGGTGAAGGTCAAAGGTCATCTGAGGTCGCCAGAGGTCAAAAAGCCTTGTAAACACGATATCTCAAGATAGCAATGACTGACACTTCATATTTGGTATGTAGATTTGTCATGTTGAGAGGAAGAACCCTAGTGTTTTTGGTGGAGGTCAAAGGTCATTTGAGGTCACCAGAGGTTAAACTACGAAAACCTCTTACATTGGTTGTAAACACAATATCTCGAGATAGCAATGACCGACACTTCATATTTGGTATATGGATTTTTCATGTGTAGGGGAAGAACCCTTTTGTTTTTGTGGATATCAAAGGTCATTTGAGGTCACTTCAGGTTAAAATGCAATAACCTTGTAAATGGCTTGTAAACATGACATCTCCAGATAGTAATGACCGACACTCTTCATATGTGGTATATAGATTTGTCATGTTGAAAGGAAGAACCGTATCGTTTCTGGTGGAGGTCAAAGGTCAATTGAGGTCACCAGAGTTTAAACTGCAAAAACTAGTAAATGGCTTGTAAACACTATATCTCAAGATAGCAATGACTGACACTTTTCATATTTGGGATATAGATTTGTCATGTGGAGAGGAAGAACTCTATGTTTGGTTGAGGTCAAAGGTCATTTGAGGTCACAAGCGGTCAAAAACCTTGTTAACACGATATCTCAAGATGGCAGTGACCGGCAGTTTCCATATTTGGTATGTAGATTTGTCATGTTGAGAGGAAGAACCGTGTTGTTTTTGGTAGAGCTCAAAGTTAATCTGAGGTCACTGAGGTTAAACTGGGAAAACCTTGTAAATGACTTATAATGACGATATAGACATAGACAAATCTCTTCTAAGACCTTTTTTCAATTTTGTTCGTTATTTAAGTTTTGGTGGGGTTCAAAGGTCATGTGAGGTCAGCAGGGGTCAAACTGTGAATGAATTATAAAGAATTATTTAGTCAAGAAGTATAGTTTGGAGGGATGAATCTCTGTGTAACAAAGCATCCCTCTTTTGGCAATCACTAAGCCTTTAGGCTTTCTGGTTATTATTATTATTTTTACTCTGGCACCTATAGATTCCCCTTGAAAAACAGTTTTGGAAAAAGAAATGTCATTGACACCTGCAGCAGAGGCCACTGTCAGTGTTGATGGAGGTCGAAAAAGGTGGATGAAGATACAAACCTTAGACTTCTATCACACACCTAATACAGAATGCAAAAGAGAAATATATTTTAGTTTTCCAGGTACGTAAGAATTGTAACAACCTTACTATATCTCTTGCTTCACTGGGTTCCCCTGCTGCATTTCCTCCTAGTAATGCAAATAAAATTTATTTGGTGTTTACAACCTTTCAGCTCAGCAGGGATACAACTGAAAATCTTCAGGTTAGAGAGATCCAAAAATGGATGTTTGAATGTGATATGATGGCACTTATTGCCAATCCCCTTATCCAGGTTGCGATTTTTTTTCTTCTCTTTTTGCTTAGAAATACTGTCAAGAGAAAAGTTTCCTTAAAAAGGTCCACAGTGTGTTATTATCATTCATATCTAGTATATATTCATCTTTTCTATGGTAAACCTTGGAGTGTGTAGATCAGCCCATTCATAAAAAAATATTTATGACAATGTGTTTCTTAAAGATTAAGTATACAGTAGATCTATGTTAGTATTGTTTGTAAATGTATGCTATAACATATTTATAATTTTGCCTAGCACAAATTACTGTTTCTTTAATACTTGCTTTTTATTTGTTTAAACTCTCTATTTCACTGCCTCCTTTTAAATAAGGTTGTGGATACAAGGTTGAGTGTTTAGGGGTGAGGAAGTTTACATTTCACATAGACAAGCTTCATCAAAGGAATGCTAGTGTAGGAGAAACTAGTCCACTTTTTCTGCTCAGTCAAATTTGCCACATATCTAACTTTTATTTATCATGTTCCTTTTAAAAAAAGTGCTGAATTGAACACTTGTTGTTATTACAGTATGTGATCGCTAATATTTTGTCACCAAATCATCTTTTGTGGTGGTTCATTCTGCCAACTTAACATTCCTGTCATAATCGTACAGGACCACTTCCAGTGTTTGGTGGAGGAAGGGTAAGTAGGGAGCATGGGCACTTTTGGCTGAAAATTTGTCCAAACATTGGCACATGGTTTGCTCCAAGACAACCTTTTCCTCACCTGAATGGGGCGAGACAGTCCCTCCCCCCCCCACACACACACACAGACACACACACACACACTTATAAAAATGATTCCAGTCAGACTCAATCCTCTGATTCTATGTCAGCCATTTAAAAGTTTGGTTTTCTTTCTTTATCAGTTTAGCTATGTTTTTCTGTTTCAGTGTACAACATTGGATTACACAACCTTTTATAGACATGTTTCTCAACCTTTATTGTGTGTCTTGTATTTACTTTAAAATTCAGTCTTAATACTTAGGCATCACAAAATCTATTTCAATCTCATATTTTGAACTTTTTCTAACATCTGGTGGCTTTCTGTTCCCTAGATTGCTTATAACATCTCAAAAAACAGAGGATTGTTTTACACATTAAGAGTCATGCTTGGTCTTCGAAATTACACTTCAAACTAGTCAAGAAGAGCTGTTGCATTTTATTGTTACAGGATCATGAATTGGAGCATATACACAATACGCTACATGAAGCATCTACAAGGCTGTAGCCTGCGGGGGCAGGGGGGAAACTGCCCACCCCCTGAGATTTCCAAACCGAAAATGAAAATTGGCCTTCTTAAGAAAAAACACTAAAATCCAGGAAATTTGCACTGTCCAAATTATGATATTAAGGCCCCCAAAACCTGGGAAATCTCATATATCAGGGTTCCTTTTCTTCCCACATTTTCCCGGGAGGTCCCCGGACCCCCACCGTGAATGCATTCTTAGGCGGGTTTAGCCTCCTGAAGGAGAAACCATCTTTCTCCAACAAGATACATCGCTTGTATACACCAGCATATACGTTAGCTAAAGTTCAAATGGCCTATGATTACCTTTAATGATTAGCTTAACTCAATCAGGGAGTCCTAACAACTCCCTGACTCAATGAGCTGGGAAAGAAACTTTTAATTTAAAGGGCATAATGCCCTCTTATTTCACTTCAAGTATCTTTCTTTATATGTTATAACATAGGTATTGCATATTAAAGGCAAGCCAACTGAAGGAGTTACTCTCTACGTGAACTTCAGAACTCGAATAGAATCATACTGTAACATGATCCTCAAAGGCCATTCCTGAAGCAGGATACCCGGGTATACTCATTCAAATTGGGGTGAACGCTTTTTCTCGTTAAATCAAATCTCACTTTTCTTTTTGAAATCTGAACTTGTCTCTGAAGCATCATGAAATCTAAAAGTTAAGGATATTTAGAAGTAAACTGTTAAGGTCTAAAATGTGTCATACCCCTCATCTGAGGGACATTTTGACCGAACATTCATTTACAGGCCTACACTATGGCTACGCGCCACAATCAGAGAAACTCAAAAAAAAAAAAATAACATTTCAGATCATATTACCAGTCCAAGGCTTCTCAAAGATAACTCCATTTTAGATCTCGGAAAGCCTAGAACAAGATAAATTCATCAAAGGGTAGAGGTTTCATCCCTCCCGGGGTCTCAGAGGCAACATGCCTTCAATGACACCACCGGGCCTTCCAAAATAGAAAATCACTAAATAATGAGGCAACATCCTTACACCGCTACGCATTCCAAAATAGAAAAAAAATCACGAAATAATGGGTGTTCCCGAACATATAATCAAATCTACCTTTTAAGAAGCTTTTCTAAAGATAGCACCATTTTTCATCTAAGTAATCTCACAAAGACAAATTTCGCAAAGATTTTGTAGTGTGTCAGTGTTATATAGAGTGTCACCCCCATGGGCGGCGATCCGTCTTTGAAAGTGGGGGGATATATAATAGCGCCACCATAGTTGGCGCGGAGTGTACGAAGAAAATTTTGGTCAAAAATACCCCCCCCCCCCCCGATCACCCATGCCGAGATGATCCCACAGAACTGACGGTCTCAAGAGTTGGCAATATAGGGAAAGTCTGGCAATGAATAGGGAGAATATGCCCTTCACTGCCATTTAATTTTCTGGACTTCTCAATGTCGACTGGTACTGGGTATATTATGACACAGGGATTTCATCAAAAGAACGCATTTGTCAATAAAATTATTGAAAAAATCAGATTCTATGGAACATTTACACCTTCCTACATCTACGTTTTATCAAATTCAAGTCCCCAGAACGTTATAAACGATAGAAGAAATGTAAGTAATAAATCACAATAACTTCACACCTCTTCGACAGCTACTAAACTTTCTCCCTGCCGTCAAGAGAGTTCGCACCACAGAATTCTGTGGTTAGCAATGACTTGGTAAATAAAATGGAATATTTGTAAAAAGATTTGCTAGGTCAATAAAACTCAAGTGAGGGAGTAGGTACAGCTAGGGAACACCTCGTTTACGAGGTTTGATTTATGACTAGATAGATTTTAGGCTGACGGGTATTTTATTGGTTTGTACGACTGTGTGTTCTGTGGGATCAACTTCTCATGCCGGAAATGGCCCTTTCCAGGGTTTGCAACGTGACACCATGACAACAAATATTTCCTAAAAAGTAGGCATATTGTAAAAAAGTCTAGTTCTGATTTCCGGATCTAGTCAGTGGTATAGGCCTACTATCTAAGCGGAGCGTCACGATCAGTTGGCGCAGAGCGTAGAAAATTTTGGCCAAAAATACCCCAGATCACTGGAAATGGCCCTTTCCAGGTTTTGAAAGGTGATACTATGACAACTGTCAGAAGTATTTCCGAAAAAGAATAAATAGGCCTATTGTCAAAAGTCTAGAAAAAGGTAAAGTTTTCAGATTTCCGGATCTGCCTGGTTGATTTCATGGGGGCAGGGCCGTTGCGACCGGGGGTGTGGGGGTGTCTCACCCCCCCCCCCCCAAGTTCGTCACAGCGACGGTAGTCGGAAAATCTGAAATACCAGTTGGAATTTCTGATTCCTCAGTCTAGCATATTTTTCCGACTGGGCCTATGTCAACTTTATATTTTCTCATAACCATTATTAAGGGTAAATATACATGGAACTATTCCTATCACAACACTTTCCGAAAACAGAGATACATCTCCAAACTTCTGTAGGGCTTCGCATCAATATGGGATCTTTCAATCTAATTTGAAGCATACTGTGGAAGGTTGAAAGTACGTATTTGACGCTTTACATTTAAAAAAAAAATACCGAGCGCTTCGCGCGCAGCCATTATCGGTATAGATGGTGATTGCTAATACACTTAGACCAAAAAGCATTCTGAAATGCGCTTTTTAGTCCTTCATTCCTTTTGCTATACCTATCAGACTGGAAGCATTCGTCTGGAGTTCTCGTTCAAAACTAGTAAAAATCCGATAGATGTAACGTGCTTGGCGTCATACTCTATATTATCATTTGGATGACAGGTAAAAAGCATGTCTTTGGCCAATTTTATATAATTGATCTACAGCTTCCAGGTATCTGCCAGCCTTAGATAACCTTTTATAGTGCACAATGAAGGAAAGGAAAATCTTCGTAATATAGTCCAAGAATGTTTCTGTTGACTCCACGCGCGTATTTTGCAAAAAGAATTTGTTCAAATAAAAGACAGTAAAGAAAACAAAGGGGGGGGGGGGTCTTCAGGAGGTTTGTTGACAACGTATTTTTCTCTAAGACAACTTACTCTCTTCTTTCACCTAACCAGAAATAAGAATTCACTATAAATTATCGACATTTCCCAGCCGTATGAGCAGCTCAAAAAATATCCCAAACATAGCACCATTTTGCATCTAAGCAACCTTAAATTAATAAGTTTCCCCCTCCCCTTAAGCCCCTCCCCCAAAACGGCCCTTAACGTCGTGACAAAGGAAGCATCCTTACTGCTGCTGAAATCGCCAAATTGTGAACATTTTTCAGCGATATATGAGCCAGTGGCGGCGGACCAGGGAGGCTTTGGGTGCCATGTGGGCCCTATGAAATTCTGCAAAATGCTTTTCCTCCTACAATTTCTCTTGTGCAATGTTGATGGTTTGTCATAATGTTTCTCAGTTAGTGGTTTCTTCAGGGTGTACACTGGTTTGGGTCCAATCCTTCCAAGGCCCAAGATGGGCTGTTGGCTCCATTTTGTGAAATATTGCAAAATGGTTTATTCCTCCTCCAGTTAATGTTAAACAAAGTTGACGACCTGTCATAATGATGTTTGGTTAGTGATGGTTATGGTATTCTGGAAGTTTTGGTCCAAGGTCCTGTGTGGTCCCTTTTACGAAATTCTGCAAATTGTGTACTCTTACAGATTCTCTCGTACATTGTTGATGGTTTGTCATAATGATACTCTGTTAGTGGTACCTTCAGGGTCTGAGTGTTCAGGAATTTGGGTCCACGGTCCAAGATGGGCTGAAGCGTCCATTTTGTGAAGTATTACAAAATGATTAAGTTTTCCGCCAGTTTATGTTAAGCAAAGTTGGACAAATTCCCTTGGTGAATTTGGCACAGTCTGTACTTCGACTCATTGCCTAAAAAAATCAGATGAAAAATTAATCACATTTCTTAAGTAACACGGTAAGGAATAAGCTCCCATCAAATTTTGAAGGGACTACATTTGTCAGTCAATATTTTTCAGCATAAAAATATCTGATTTAGTGGTCCGCTACCATAAGGAAAAATCCTGCATGCGCAGGTAACAACAATTTTTTTTAAACCCCTTAAAATATGTTCCGTTTCGTGGCCTCTGGATTCTCGTACAAGTTTTCAATGGGCACAATAAAGCTTCCCTGCATGCGGTCGTACCAAAGCTTCATAGTCACCGGGCTGTCCATAGTTTTTTAAATTGTGTGTAACATCACTGTGACCACTGGAATTTTGAGCATCGAGAGCATCTTTGATAAGATAGGGTCTTACCGTTTGACACTTCCCTGATCAAATCCATTTTTCCATAGCGGAAGGATATTAGGAAAAATGTTGCCTAACATGCCTTCAGTTTCCACCATTTTTGCTCAATGGGTACTTCAATTCATTTGCTACAACATCCACATCACAGGTTGAGCTGATCCCTTATAACAACGTGGTATAGGTATATACACTGCTCGTACAAAAATGTTTGGGACTAAATTTGTTGGGCAATGTTTTGGCGAGGAGGAAATTTCTTCAACTTATGCATTGACTTACACACTAATTTCGGTTCGTTTCGTGGCCTCTGGACCCTTGTAGAAGTTTTCAACTGGCACAATTAAGCTACCCCTTATACGAACGCTCACGGGTAGTCCTTTGACAATTTTAAATTTGCGTACCATGACCGTTGAGATTTTGAGCTAAGAGCTTGTGGTACCTGCTTTTTTATTTCATTCAATATGTCATTTTACATAGCGGTAGGATAAATTACAAACGGTGCTTGAAATACCAATAATTTTCTTCATTTTGCATGATGAGTGTATTTCAACTCCTTCCCTACCCAATGCACATCTCAAAGTGAACACATCGTTTCGCTAAAATGGTCTATACTGTCCCCCAAAAACTTTTTCCAAGGTTTTAAATTCGTAAGGTTATCCTTCGCGGGGACTCCCCTTGAATAGGTCATGTCGGATGGCAAGGAAGGAAGACTTGGTCAAGTTTAATTGAACGCTGTATAGATTTGACAAGTAAGCGCACCATCAAACAAGAACAATGATCCCCTATTGTTAACAGGTGCTTACAACTACCCCCTAAGAGCTTAATCCGCTGTTGCTATAGAAAAAAAGTATTTCACCTCATTACTTTATGTATATTCATTCCTTCCAGACACGTTTTTTTCTAAAAACAAGAGTTACTTTGGGAAGGCAGGCAAATTCGGTGTAAATGATGACGGAGCTCTCGGCAATTAAGTTGCCGAGAGCTCTGTCAACTAAGTTGCCGAGAGCTCTGTCATCATTGATACCTTTCCTATCAAATGCTAATTACATGAAATATGGAATCGGTTTCCTATAATGGGAAAATATTCAAAAAACTTTTACCAATTACGACCGAAAAAAAGCTTTGTCGGGAGGGGGGGGGGGTAACACGACTTAATTATGTAGACTACGTGCAACAGCTTACAGTGACCTGATTTTGGAAATTTACAGTAAGATATGATTAACTAATCGAGGCGTAATTAAGAAAAGAAAAATAGGAACGCAGAGGAGTGGAAGAAATCTAGTACAAAGAAGATATAAAAGAGAAAGGAATTGAAAAATGTCGACAGTTTCACAACTTCAAAACCGCAAAACAAAAAAAAATTGATTTACTGTCAAGTGTTCGAGATTCGAACGCACGTGTAGTAGAAGTCCAGCGCTCTACCAACAGGGCCAAGACTATAGTAGGTATAAGGGTTGTAATTAATATTAATATACTCTCTTGTGAAACTGAATGGGCAACTTTAAACTGAGAGAAAAACTTGCTTTTGTGCCTGATAGATTTCAAGATACCTTTCCTTATCCAAGGGGATTTTAAATAGTTAAACTTTCTTAGAGCGTTTGCGTAAAGGACAGCATCGCTGAAAAGTTTCCTTGAGAACTCCAGAGAATTTGCTGTTAGCCGAATCGGCATCTTGGTCGCACGTAACATCTGTCCAATCAGTATTTAAGAGCTCCTGCTTTAACCTTGGGATATTTTTAACACTAGTATTATGGGAGTGACTATTTTGCTTGAAGTACGATTGCTTAACATTAACTTTACACATGTTAAAAATAGGAAAATAATCTGATATATGGGAGACAAAAATGTCACTTTGTACAATATGAAAACGCTTATTTGTAAAAATATTGTCGATTAACGTTGACGAGTTTTCGCATACTCTTGTACATTTATGAATAGTTGGGTACAAGAAGAATGAAGATAATGACGTATCTACAAAAAGTTGGGTATTTTAGCAAGGTACAACTTTCAACAAATCGATGTTAAAGTCACCTGACAGAAAACAATGTTTGTGTTCATTACATATAACGTGCAAGCAGTTGCACAAGGAATTGTTGCAGTTGTACCTCGGTGCTTTTAAACTTGCCATAGAGTATAACACATTTCAGGTCAGATATTTGGTAATTGGGAAGATTAAAATGCTCAGCAACTGGAAAGCCTGGACTATTCATACGTATGCTGTGTTTGTGATTATTAAACC
>WURT03652838.1:0-15725 GCA_009936505.3 Holothuria glaberrima
AACATCACTGTGAACAGCTATGCTGAACAAGTAATTTTTGGTCCCCAGAAAATTTCCAAGTGGTTCCACCGGGATTTCATCCGGGGACCTCTAGTGTGCAAGGCAGTACACTCAACCACCAAGCCAACTCCACCCCTTAGTTGGTCAGTATTAGATGTGTCTACAATCATATGGTGGCTGGATCCAATTAATTACATGTGCATTCAATCCTACTGCTAGCAACATTTTTGGTACTTAAGTTTACTATCAAGTGTCAGATTATTTCTCCCCTGGTGAACCAAGAACCAATCTTCAATGGGCTGGATTGGCCGTCATGGTTAAAACTTTGGGCTATTTAAATACTCTTTTGTTTGTTAAAGAGTGTATGTACAAAGTTTCCAAAAAGAAAAAAAGGATTGCTAGTTGTTAAGGTAGTTCATGTAGACATGGGTGTTGTTGCATATGCATATCACAGGCTAGAGGGAGCTTGAGAAAACAACTGAAAATGTGTAGTTCCAGTAGACACCAGGAATTCATGAAGTTCATGTAGACATGGGTGTTGTTGCATATGCATATCACAGTCACAGAGGGAGCTCGCAAAAACAACTGAAAATGTGTAGTTTTAGTAGACACCAGGAATTCTGATTCGGATGGATTCTTTTTAATTTTTTTTTTTTTTTGGGGGGGGGGGGTTCAGATACTGCTGAAATGGGAAATTTTAGGGAAACACCAGAATGTCATTTTCTGAAGTTCACTCAGTATTATTTGCTTACATCAGGGTTTTAAGGTCATGGGAAGTTCTAGACATGTCACAAATCGTCAAAAGGTAAGTTCTGCAAAAGTCATGGAAATTAAGTTCTTACAGGGGAGTGGTGGGGGAGGGAGATAAAGAAAATTTAGATTGCAAGAGGAAATGTTGAAGTACCAGTTATCACAGCAAACATGCAACAAAGTTGTCACAGGCTCAGTTGCCTCCTTATTGTAAAAATAAAATGTTTACAAAAGGTCAAATCACCAGGAAGTATGTTTGTTTGCTCTACAAGTAATCATTAAAGTATTAGATCCTCATTACCTGTTATTATTCTTAGGGGTGTACAGAAATGGGACTTCCAGTCCCAGCCAGAACTGGGGCCAAGTTTTGGTGCACTACTAATGACATCACTTCTATGATAATTACCAATTTCAATATTCCATCTTCTTTGACGCTTTATGTTTAGGAGATGGGCAGCTTTACATCTGAGTATGATAAGTACTTTGGTGACTTTGATGAAATGCAGGTGATTTTGGGTCTCCCAAATTTTTTTCGCTGTTTGAAGTGACACTCATGGTATATATTTAGAATCCATCCCGTTTTTTTTTTTTCTAATCATCTCCGATGTAGTTCCAAGTGTTTGTTGCCAAAGGTTAACCAAGCTTTTGCTGCCCACTAATTTTCTTCCTCTCCATTTTAATTTTTTTTTATTGAATATTTAACTGTCAATAAATTGTTGGTTTGCTGTGGACTTTAACATGTATACTGAGATAATTTTTTTAACCAGAATGAAAAAAAGCTCTAGAAATAACCCTTATTTATGTGTGTTGTGCATGTTGTCATAAGTATAAACATTTTTTCTTTTTCTGAAGAAAATTGATTACTGTATCTTTCATTAAAGAAATAGATTTTAATGTCTAATTTAGGAACGTTTCTTCTTATTTTGCCGGTGTTTTAAATATTTCAGTCAGAAATTAGAAGAGGACAAAAACTGCTTTTTCTTCTCTCCCTTTGATCAAAAGGCATAAGCCATGCTTGTATTAAATCTGGAAAGAGGAGCTAGATCTTACAAAGTTTTCTTTTTCAGTTTTGTAGATTGTGTCTATCATGGTGCTTCATAAAGCCATATTTAAAGGGAAAAAGCAGCCGCCCCAAACTTATTTTGAAACAACAGCTAAATATAACAAATTTCTTCTTTCTCTCCCAAGTATCTTTTATGATATTACATATTAAACGTAAACCAAAGAGTTAGCCTACTCCTTGAAAAGTTCACAATTTAGTGAGAAAAATATTGTCACATGATTCTCAAGAGCCATTCATGAAATTGGATGGACTACTACGCTAATATCGAAATTGGGGCAACTGCATTTTTCCTTTAAGGTTTCGCAGTTAGGACTTAATTTTTCTGGAATTTAACTGCTAATAATCCCAAAAATAGCCACATTGGAACAAAGAGAATCCCTCATTAATAAGGTTACTGGGATATTACCCAAAACCATGGAGAGTTTTTAAATTCTGTTGTGAGCTATGCACTTTAAATATATTCTCTTGTGAAAGTAATATTGTATGATATGGTGGGTGAAGATAAGGTTGTGAGTACTCAAATTTTATGCTTTCCTTTGGTTTTACAGTTGAGGAAAGACATGATTGACAGAAAGACAGGTTCAAGAAACTTTCCAACCGAAAGACCCGTTGACAACATGGTAAGTGTTTGTTGTACTTGAATGTTGGGTACAAAAGTTGAAATATATGTCAAAAAGTCACGGAAAATTGATTGAATTTTACAAAGCTGAAAGATTTTAACATTTTCATCCCAAAAAGAAGTAGAAAGTCTTCTTTTATGGCAAGTAAGTTCTGTAGAGTTGAATCTTTAAAGCTGCTCTTGACGATGAAAAAGTTTAAACCTTTTGAAAAGTCCTGGAAAAGTAGCCTGATAGAATTTACAAGGGCAGAAAGGTTTGAATATTTTTAGAGATTATGAGAAATTTCTCTGTTACAGCAAGTTTCTTGAGAGTCTTATCATCAAAATATGTTAGCAAATTTTTTACCTAGTGGACAGTGGTAGTTGGAATAATTTGTATTTTAATGTACACTATTGTAAAATTTACTTGGCTGAAATAAAGGTAAATAAATGGAATTTTGTTCATATGAGTCAAAGAGTTGAGAACTTTTCAGTCATCTCTGTAGGAATTGTAATAACGATGTTTGCATCTTTAAGAGTCCATGCCTAGGAACTGAGTTCCAATCAAAGACACTATGCATATATTACCTTGGCCGTAAGACAAATTTAGATCCCACCATCACCAAATGAACCCATTTAAAAGCAGGGCTTGACATAACTTACATTTAGGGCACTGATGGCAAAAGGTGTCATGCCCTTCATGCTTGCCATAGTGCCCCTCAAAAAGGCATCCAGGCAATAGTAACATTTTCAGTCTATGCCACTTCTGCAGTTTCAGTTTGGTGTACCCTTTTTGAAGCTGGTGTAACACCTGTCAGTGTATGGAGGGTGAATGGAGATGACCGTTTGGCTGGACGACAAAAATAAGTGAATTGGAAGTGAATTAGCAACCCCTGCATTGCAAGTCCATTGGCAGTAATATAAACGAAATGTCCATGTTGTTGCTGGGATTGAAAAACAAAAAGGCGAAAAAAAAGAATTATTAAAAAAACCTAGGAGCAGGGTGGAAACAAATGCACATAACCAGAAAAATAGAAAGAAAAATTTTTAGCTTTTGTAAATAAATAGGCAATTGCATCCCAATTAGAAAAGTTTGATTTGCATAATGCTAAATCAGCCCAAAAGGTATTGTCTAATATATTACTGTTGATGAGAAATTGTTGCGATGGAAAAATTTATACCATTGAAGAAACTAGTAAATCTGAAAACAAGTGAAGATAATGAATACTGTTATCATTTATCTAGTTCTGATATTAACTTGTGGTTTTCTGTTATCAAACTGTGTTGATTTGTCACAAATAATCACGATACTACTTTTTTTGAAATATGAAGAATGTTGTCCTTTTTCTCTCTTTCAGAAAAGGTTAAAAGAATTGAAACAGACATATTATTACACTGAAGTTGAAGATACACCCTTCAGGTAAGAATTGTCAAACAGTCAGGACAACTTTTTATGTGACTTTAAAGTGAACACTCTCCGAAGTACCTGAATTCAAGCAGATGTGATTCTGTTATATATTTAACAATTACAAAGTGTTTAAAAGGCTGTGAATGCTATAAAAGTTAAAAAAGGCACGTTTAAATATTTATGGAATTTATATGCCCTCAGAGTATTTTCATGTAAACTTGGTACTCTTCTATGGCACATGATCACAGTATGCTTTCAGTCAACATAGTCTGTGAAAGCAGTTTGGCCAACTAGGTGTATGGGTGCAAGACATAAAAAACATAAAACAGGAATATGACTGATTATCCTCCCATAAAATTGGTCAGCATTTACTTGCCTAGCTTTGCCTGTGGGTGCACAGTTCAGGTCAACCAGTGAGCTCAAAGACACAACTGATTGATACAAATGTATTTAAGAGAAATGACTTTCAAAGTTCTTTCATTTGCATATTTGATGGGGTTGGTTACATGATAAGCCCCACTTAGACAATGAAATGGTGAGGTTTTAAAGAGTCAATGCACCATGAAAGTTTGATAAAAATGTTCAGATTGTTTCTTAGAAGGGCTGAATACATTATCTTTGGAAGAACATTTGATTCTAGCAAACATTTGAAGGATTTTAAATATTTTGCTTAGTCTTGCAGTAGTGTTAACAGAAGATGGAAAGAATCAGATAAATCCAGTGAAGACAGTGAATATCAATAACACTACCAACAAGATAACTGGAGATGTTGCTGAAGAATTGAAAGGTATGTACTTCCTTACTATCTTGAGTATAAATATTACTATCGCCATCATATGATTGGCTAAATATCTAGCTGATAACATTCATGACTTCCTGAGGTAAACTGATGCTATTTGCTAGTAAGACCATGACTTTTGTCCACTTGTTATCTCAGGGCTTGACTTTAAAGGGCAAATTTCATTTCATTTATTTTGTCCACACATAAATACAAATACAAATAAAAAATGGTACAGTATAAGTAAAGTATGAACAGGATACTAGAACAAACACAGAAGTATTTAACAAAGCTAGCAACCATAAAGAAAAAAAAAAAAAGGAAATCTAGTCACTTAGGCTACAAAAGGCAAAAAGGCAAAGAGAGAAAACACAGAGAGAAGGAGAGATAGAGAGAAAAAAAGAAAGGATAATGAACAAACCATGTTACCGCAGAAGAAAAAAAAAAAAAAACTTAGTATTTATCAAGGAGTAAATTCTTCAATTGTTTCTTAAAGGAGGGATACCATTTAAGTTGTTTTAAATGGTTTGGAAGGCTGTTCCATAAGCTGGTACAGTAGTTATTCAAGAGGTATTTTCCATGCATAGAATGTTGCCTGGTAACGGAGAAGAGATCGTTGTTTTTAGTGCATACAAAGGAAATTAAGTTACGGCTAGTATGAATAATATTTTGAAAAACATTATTAGAAGGTTGTTAACATACTTGAAAATAAAAGTTTGTGTCTTGAAGGTATGAATATCATCTATTTTAAGAACACTGAGGTTACAACGGAGGAGGTTCGTTGAGAAACGCCTATGTTTGAAGTTAATTGTTTTTAGGATTCTGTTTTGAAGTCGTTGTAATGGTCTGAGAGCAGAATTATTAGTCATCCTGTATATTTCTATGCCGTAAGCAACCTTTGAGTAAACAAGCGAATAAAAAATCTGAAGTAAAACAGAGTGAGGAACAGAATATCTAAGACAGTAAAAAATTCCGGTGTACTTAACAAGTTGATTACAAAGGTCATCAATGTGTGCCTTGAATGACAACTCATGGTCAACGATGAGGCCCAAGTATTTAGCACACTCAGTTCTACTGACTTTGCTACCATTAAGAGTAAAAGAATCAGGACATGAATGGGCATTATGCACTTTGGTATGGAAAATGGTGTATGTCGTTTTACCCAGACGAAGTGTGAGTTTGTTGGCATCAAACCAATTTTTAAGATTGCCGAGTATATTTTTAGCTTTTGTAATACAAAAGCTTATCATGTACAAACACATTGGTATCGTCAGCAAATAATGTCAGCGATTTATTAGGAACCACATTCTTAATGTCATTAACGTAAATCAAACACAACAAAGGGCCTAGAACAGAACCTTGTGGGATACCAGTGGTAACATTAGACCAGTCAGACATAGTGCCATTGGCAAATACACATTGTTTCCTGTTAGATAAGTAACTACACATAACATTATAGGCTTTCCCACGGATGCCGTACATACACAATTTGTGAACAAGAATACTGTGATTAACAGTGTCGAAAGCCTTTTTAAGGTCCAAGTAGAGACTACGCACGTTTTCACCTACATCTAGAAAAGAGCGGATAGAGTTTATGGTTTCGAGAAGGGCATGGCTGGTATCATGACCCTTCCTGAAGCCAAACTGAAGATCAAAAAGGATTTCACTGTCATTCCAGAAATTACAGGGACGCTTTTCGAGGACCATCTCAAGAATTTTGTTCACACAAGGGAGTAAACTAATTGGGCGATAGTTTTCAGGAAGATGTCTATCGCCCTTTTTATGAATCGGTATAACCTTAGCAACCTTTCATCGGTCAGGATAGGCACCGGTAGTGAACACCAAGTTAAAAATATTGTGTAAAACATGGGCAACAACATGAGAGACCGACTTTAAAACTTTAGAAGAGATTTCATCAATAGCTGGGGATTTAGAAACCCTAAGGGAACTAATCTCCTTTGGGATTTCATTAACAGTAACAAGAGTAAGGAACAGAGAATTAAAAACACTAGGATCCATATATCACAAGGCTCAGAGTCACAGCATATGCTCGCACTCAGTTTGCTGCCAACAGAAGTAAAAGAATTATTAAAGGCATTAGCAACACCAGCATCATCACTGATTTCTTTGTTATCGTAAATCATGTTTTTTATTACAGGTTTTGTCTTACGTTTAAGATTCATTAGATCATTTAGTACCGACCACGTCACCCCAAAGCATATTTTTAATGTGGAGGTTTCAAAATTCTCAGTTGGTGACTGCTCTTTGATTGACAGCAAAGTTTGAAAATTCAAAAGATGCAGAGTAGCTCATATTCCACACAATGCAGAGAGAGCACTTGGAATACACATTATAGCCTTGTACGCTCACCAGTACATGACCTTAGGCAATAAAGAAAGTTTGTGTCTGCACAAGGAAGAGCTTTATACAGTTATGGGAGGAGCTACAATCTGCATAGTTGGGAGAATTGGAGCTATTTGGGATGACGAGATTTAGCCTATTTCGGTTGCCTGTAAAGACCAAGATATGTGAGGGTCAACTAAACCAGTTTTGGCAAAGAAAAAATGCTCTTCTTGTACCTTTAAATAATATGTACAGCCAAACTTTCAAGTGATGCGATATGTACATAACTTTTGTTATGCATAATATTTTAGGAAAGAAAAGTTATTGCAATGATGCATTGGTGAGAGGGAACTGTGTAATATGGTGATGGAAGCTATATTCTCACTGTGTCGCGCTGATACAATACAAACACAATATTTCATTTTAAAATCCTCTGTGTAATAGTAACTTATTTGTTTGGTTGCAAGTCCATCCTCACCAAATTGGAAATGTGAAAAGGGGAAAGAACCTCAAACATGCTGAAGTCTTGTGGAATTTCAGGTATCTACAAGTAATGTTTATATAATATCTATTAGCATGTAAAAAGTCAAAATGCTTCCACTTTTCTGCAAGTTTTGATTTCACTTTGCTTTTTTTTCTTTCTTTAATAGTATTGACGGATTTAATGTCTAAAGATCAAGTCAAGTTTGCAGATTGGTGAGAAATTGAAATTTTTCATTTCAAGTTTGACTCTCTTTCTCCATGATAGCCTTGAAGATGGCTTATGTCCTCAAATATTTTCTATACTTATAGAATGTTGTAATGTATAAAGTTGCCTGTGCATGTAACCACAAGGAAGAGGGGGGAGAGGGTACCTGGATTAAACAACATGTCTCCACAGGAATTATGGGTTCATACCTGCACATTTACAAGGGTGGAATTATGTATAAAATTTAACTGCCATAAGAGAACCTTTGAACCAGATAAGAAAGTGCAAATGTTGATCGTTCATTGAAGAAAAGAGAAAACCAAAGAAATGTGTTCACAGCATTTGGTGTCTTAGACAGGGTGTGTAAGAGTAGTATTAGTCATATATGGAGCTTTTCAGAGGCATGAAAAATGTTTTTCTCCAGGTATTAATTACTGTTTCTCTTGTCTGCCAAAATATGAGGTTGTCACCATTAGGTTGTACAGTAGTGTAAGCTGAATGTCATGTTTAACCAATTTAAAAACTAGCTGTCTTCATGTTGCAGAAATATGTCACTATCAGTTTGAGTTCGAGCTTCTACAACATTGGTTGTTGCTCATAAGTTGAAATTAAGCATTGGTATGAAATTTAACATGATCAAACCTGTACTTGCAGAATTTTTTCTGATAACAAATGTAGGAAACTAGTGTATACAAGGTTAGAAAGTTGTGACATTAGTGTGGCAACCTTGTTGTCAGGCAAGCCTGTAGTCAACTAAAAGAAATGAGTTCTGAGTTCTAGACAACCTTTCAGGAGTGATCAGAGGGTTTGAGGGTTTTGTGATGAGGGGGGTGAGAAAATGGCTCCCTCCTCCCAGTGTCCACCAAACCTGCACCTGACCCAGTTTTTATACCTGTGAATGTAAAGTTAAGTTAACAATTTTGCTTAATCCTTCTTGTTCCTGTTAGGATTCCTTGTTGGTTATTAAAACCTGATGCAGATGAGAGCAGCTCCTCTGGGGAATATTTCAAACTGTTCTTACAAGAGATTGCCAACGACACAGATCCTGAGATGGCCATGACCAAATGTAAGAGTAGCTCTACGTCATAAGTTTCAAATCATGGTCTGATCTTTTCATGTCAGGCCTGCAGATACTAGATAGTGCTGCCTGTTTTGCTGTAATGGTGAGGGTTTTGGAAATTCTCATTTTCCGAACCTTTGCCGAAGAGTAGTTTATTTGTATACATACAGTGTCCCTACAATGTATCTATGAGCGAATTTTGCATTCTTTGCATTCTTAGAAACTGAAGTGTACTCTTGGCTATCTAGGACAGCCATCTCTTTACATCCTTTTCATTTGTAGATCATGAATTTAGCTTATTTTATTTTCCAGGCTTTGTAGACATTTGATGTGGTTTACTGGAAGTTTCATTAGGAGAGTTAGCTAGAGGACAGCTCTTCCGAACTTTCTGTTTGTGATGAAAAAGAAAGCAGTAGAGTAAGGGAGAAGTGTATATGAGTAATAGCGTAGAGTAATAGAGAAGGAAGGTTTGGTATATCAATCCTACCTCGCCCTTGATAGATGATTTGGTGATAAATTCGTGTAGAACAGGACAACAATTCTTTATTGTTATTACCTAGGACAGACGGTGAATCCGATAGGATATATTTCATATGATTCTTGGACCACTCAATGTGGGGACAATGCCCAACTGGGCAGCTGCCTACCAGACAATTTTTCCAAAACAATTTCTGCATTAATTTTCTGGTCAGGGAAGTTGTCTCGGGGGCTGTTGTCATGGGTGAGAATAAGCAAGTTTGGTAATTTGTCTGCACATGCACACAAAGCTCAAACAGTCGGGATGAGCAAAACAAGCCTGTACCTATAGCACGCCCTCCAAAATTTGAGTGTGCTTGAGAAGTTTGTGGAATCATCCTTTTTTAACTAATCAGAAATATAACGTCACTTACGTGTGGCTTTGTGGTTTCTTACATTTGGTTTTGTGGCGTGGACTGCATATAAACTTCCCCTATGGTGTAAGAGTTTGTATTTTAGTCTGTTGTAATTTGCATCCCCAGTTTTTGTGCAATACATACATATGCCTCAAAGTCTAAATCTAAGTGTGGCCAGCATCACTGCATGAAAAACAGAGGAATGCGGTACACTATGTGCTTAGCTCAGTTTGTCCCAAGTGTTTCTCACAATTCTATGTGGCAACGAATTATCAAATTCAATTATAATCTGGGTGAGAATTGCCTAGGGTGGGAATTGATCAAGGAAGGAATTGTCGAGTAGGAATTGCCACAGGGAATTATCTGGGGGAAATGATCCAGGTGAGAATTCCATGGGGCAGGGAAGATTTGTCTGACCATGGTTTTATGTTTATGATTTTCAGCTTCAATTCTGTATAACATTTTTACTTTCTGTGATAGGTGAAATTGACTGGACAAACCTTCTCTTGCTGGATCTTAGAGCTACAGCTAACTTAAGTCGGTATTGGAAAGATTTTTACAATAATAATGACACAGGGTAAGTGCTAAACATTTACATTTACTACTGAGTTCATCTTTTTCCATTCTTACTTTTTTTTCTTTTTTTTTTGGGGGGGGGGGTGATATACGCATTCATATCGACCTTTTCTTTCTCAAAAAGTACATATAAAATATTTGATACTTTTAAAGAAAATGGGATGTATGCAAATGTAACATACAAGTAGCAGTCGTTAAAATACCCCATATTTTAATACCCTAGTAGGTCAAAAGCCCAGTGGTGTGGTTTCACTCACAGTCTGTTGATGATTGATACATGTACCATTATGTCCAGTTACACATTAGTATTATCAAAAGCACAAGCCTCCTTACAGGTTGCATGTTCCTTAATTCAGAGCATGCTTATTTCTTGCTGTCAATCAGTGGTTCAGTGTATTACAGAAAAAGGTGTGTCAGCCTGTGTCTGTAACCACTCTTGATCACACGTGAAAAACAAAAGAAATCACAGCTTGTTCTTGGGTGACACACCTGTGTTTTTGAACATAGGTTTGACACAGGTTGACACACCTTTCCTGCATTTAATTTCAAGACATAGCTTTTGTCAAAGAATTCCTTGGTAACATTGGTTTAAATTGCATGTAAAACCTATGGCAAACCTGTGTCAAAGTTTGGTAACTGGCCAACCTGTGTCAGTGTCAAGGGAAAACATGGGTTTTCACACAAAAACCTGTGGTTATCCATAACAGACACATGAAAACCTGAGGATTTGGAACTAATTGCCACAGGTTTTTTTTTTGTAAGGGTTATTTCATAGAGCTGTGTTTGAAGGACAGAATGGTTTGTTAAAGGGAAAATGCAGTCACCCCAATTTGGATTAGTGTGGTAGTCTACCCTTATTCATGAATGGCTCTTGAGAGTCATGTGACAATATTGTTCTCACTGAGTTGTGAACTTTACAAGGAGTAGCTCCTTGGTTTCCCTTGACTATGCAGTATTTAAGAAATCTTATGAAAGGTACTTGGGAGAGAAAGAAGAAATTTGTGAGACTTAGCTTCAAAATAAGTTTGAGGGCTACTGCTTATGCCCTTAAAAGGAGCATAGTGCACATACATCAAACATGGTACAGGCAAAAAATGTCCCCAGTCATTATTAGAGTATTCAGTCTCACTAATAAACTCTGGCATTAGCTGTAATTTCCACAAATAGTCCACAGTACAAGAGTGATAGGTTGCATTATTTGAAAATTTGACAGTTTGAGCCATGAAATTATTCATGAGCTATAAAGTAGTGAATTTCTTTTTATGAGTAAAACATGTATTTCTTTAACATGTTTAAAATAAAGTTAAGCTGCTGACTCATTTCAAATTACTCTTTATTGTGCACATAAAATCACAATTTTAAAAGCATGAAAATGTTGAGCTTGGCCCACAAGACTGGACATCCACTATATGGAAGGTTCCCTATACACCTGAATTGCAATAAAACTAATATTTTAACCCTAATCCTAACTCCAGTTCTATTCTTAAACCTGATACTAATCCTAATCTCAGCTCTAACCATAGGTAGATTTTTGGTTTGGGGACCCTTTTGTTTAGTGAACCTTTGTTCTTGTAGGATTCCCACTTTAATTTTTGAGAGGAATATGCCCATAGTTTAAACCTCTTTTAAATGTAATTTAAATAAAGGCAAAAGGCAGTCGCCCCATGAAAAATCAGCAAACTCCAGCAAATCTCCTTTTATTGCATTACAAGCATTTCTGAAGATGCTTTGAACATAACTATTACAAACAATAGGTAAAGTTAGGAGAAATTCTCCTTAAATTTTACAATTCACTAACAAACATGTTGTCACATGATCAAAATAGACCATTCATGAACTAGAGTGACGGGGCATACTAGCTTTCATTGGGGTGACTGCATTTTCCCTTTAAGTTAAAGGTGGTTATTTAGTTAGATGAGGTTTTAAGGCTCAGTTTGAAACCAATTGGTTTAAGTCGGGCCGGCCACAGAGTTTTTTCCAGTTGTGGCTCACTGGCTTCTTTTCCCTACTCCATTGCTTATGCTGAGCACCAAGCACAATGGCAGTAGGTGCCATTTTTAAAGTCTTTGGTATGACCGACTTTAGAAACCTTCAACTTTAAGTCGAAGGTAACTCCATTGTTTTTATACATATGTCATATTGAACTCAATACCTTCTTGTCATGTAGATATGACCTTGCAATACAATATCTGGGAATTGCAAAATTTTAAATGAATTGCAGTAATTGGAATGATTTTCCTAGTTGAAAGTAGTTACTTGCCCTCATGTGTGGAAGTGTACTCTAAATAGCTCATTCAATCCTTGCTATGAATTTATGAGAAAGAACTAACCGAAAAGGAGCCAAAATGAACTCTTAGTTGCTACTGACTTTCAACATTTTAAGTTTTCCGTTCATTCATGAAAATCCATTTGGGGTAAACATGATTGAAGCTTTTCCAAACAGTGATGGGACTACTATGAACACTTACAGGTATATAGGTTTTAGGAATTTTGCTTCCCAGGTAAATTCTGTTACACAAATTTGATGCCATATGGAATGTACTGATAACTACAGGAGGGTCTAGAAGTTGTGACTCCTGTGTGCTCCAGCTGCATAGCCAGACAAGCTTCCAGAGAGGACTTTTGCAACGAGCAAGATATGTTAAAATGTGCTAAGGCAATAGTTAGTTTTGTTCTCAAATTTTCTAGGTCTTATTTAAGCCCCCCCCCCTCCCTCCATTGACTATGGGACTGATTTGCACTCTCTTCCCCCATCCTTTACTCAAGAAGAATATATCACAAATTTCAACAGTTTCTTTGACACAAGGCTATTCAGAGAATTTGAAAAACTTGTACGCCAAAACATTCCAGCCTTGAAGCAGCAGCAATTTAACGTAACTGCCTTTTCATTGTGATTGAAAATGAAGCAACTTGTATCCTAAAATGGTAGGATTTTAAATACTTCCAAATAGAAGAAGCATTTCAAGAGCAGTAATTCAAAACATGACATGGCAAGACTTCTGTTGCAGAACCAAAAATTGTGAAAATGGCATAACTTGAGAAATGATGGACAAAATATGATAGCTTGAAATTGTAGAACCTGCCAACTCTCTGTAAATCTTTATCATCATTCACCCACAGGTCTGGCATGATTGCATCTTTCCTGGCAACTGTTGGTGGACTTAATCAGTACTATGACATCTCAGAAAGAAGAACAGAAGGGTAAGTGAGAGGATTATCAATTTTGAATCAAAATAGTATGCCACATATGACCTGTCACCATCAGTTTCTTAGCTTTACATTTTAAGCTCACACTTTCAAAGAACAGATTAAAAAAAAAATTGCAAAGACTTCATGTACAGACTAAATTATTTGTACAGTTGTGTGATGAGAGCCAAATGTTTTATTCATAGGCATAGGATGTCAGGGCCCAGGGAGGGGGCAGCTAAAGCCCCCCCCCACCATCACAAATGTGGTGGGGAAGTATGCTATCAAAAATTTGCAGTTATTTACCTTAAAATTTGTCCAATATATTGCATCACATTACTAAGGACCTTCAAATGTTGAAAAGTTTTCCAAAGACCCCTTAGACCCCTCTCCCAGGATGGGGACCTAAAACACCATTTAGCCCCTAGTTTAGAACAGCTTCCTATGTGTATGGCTTTATTTTATTATTATCAACACATCTTCAGCATTTGTTTTAAGTGAAATGCATTTCTTGTTTTTTGTCTGGCAAAAAACAAGAGAGGACAAGTGCAACTTTTTTGTGCAGTGAACACACACTTTGCACATGAATATTAATGAGAGATATGGCCAATGAGAAAAGGTGGATCATTTGGATGTGGATGCTCTTGTTAATATTCATGAGAGATGGTCAGTGAGAAAGTTTGTCTTTATCAAATTAAGATCAGCTTATGATTGCTTTGTTTATAACCAACTGTACAAGGAGTTAAAGCCTTGGAACCTAGCTGTGTCAGAAAAAATTGAAACCCTGCTGTTTACATTATGAAATTGTTTAAAGGGGGTCTGGCCCTTTTTGACAACAGGCCCCAGATCACTTGTTTTAGGACCGTTTTGGACAAGTTGTTGAATGACTCTTTTACCTGGGCAGGTCACCCAATTGATTGATTGATCAATTGACTTGCTGCAGCTGCTTTAAGCATCCAGTTTGTCCCCTGAATTTGAATGCACATAACAAGTTAAGGTTTTCACTTTGACATAGAATTATGAGATTCATAAAATATCAACAGGGGTGACAATAGGCATGAAAGTGACATTATAAGGTGTGAAAACTATATCAAGCCATAGACAGCAGTAGACCAGTTTCATTTAAAAACTCACATACTTGACATAACCGGTGATTTGCAAAATTATAGCTTTATACAAAAATGGCATGATTTTGTAAATTGCAAAGATATATCTTGCACAAGAAAAAAAAAATCAAGCAATGAAGTGGCATAGAAAAAGCCTGCAACAAGTTGCAAAAGCTTGAAAAATGGCTTGGTAACGTCCTAAAAAGATGTCAAATAGGTCATAATAAGTTCATTAACTTTAAGGGAATTCAAATTTATATTAGGGATGAAAGCAGAGCTCTTCAGATCTTAAGTAACCATATTCCTGTGAACTTTGACCCTTGGGGTAATTCTTTATTGGGGTTACTTGCTGCATTTTAGCATAACATTTTTAGAATGCAAGTTGTTTCTACTATATGATATGGTCATGGAAAAAGTCCAGTGATGATTGAAAATGGGCCATGTTATTCTCAAATGCCCACAGGTTATATGCAATAGCACAAACTTCCTCACAAGTTATACAGTTATTCCCTGGTTGGATCAATAGTCGTGTTGGTGTATTATCAGAAAAAAATTAGGAAAGTGGGTGTGGGGAGAGGGGTGGGGGGTGGAGGTGACCTAACACCCCATAAATAACATAAGAGCAGATGCAGATGGGGTACTAAGAAGGTGTGCACAACTTTTACACATTTAGTATGCTCCATTGGGCCCCTGTTTTTGTTTCACACATACTTTGGTTGCTAGCCCAGCCCTTCGTAGGGCAATGTTCACATCATGCATGATTAACGGGATATCCCAATGGTGAAAATATACACACATTTAATATTTCAGGCTGGTACATGAGTATTCAAATACAGTGGCAGAAGACTACTTTGCAAGAGCAGTCAATGACGTAGAGGACGAAGGATTTGTCTACTCATTTCCACCGAAAGCTTTTCCAGGTGAGTGCTTTTTTCTTTTTGTAATTTCAATTTACTTTTTGTGATGAGAAAATTATACATTTATGGTGGGATGTATATGTGTATTTGTTTGTGAGCATGTGTGGTAAAAAGCTTGTAAATTTACTACCAAACCTTACGATTTGACACGATCATGGATAATTCTCATGCTTTGTATTGTATGTGAATGCACTGTGTTGAATAAAAAAGTTTTTATTGCAGGCGTGGGGAGCCTCCTGGCTACGGGCAGTATTCAGACAGAGAGACTGTTTGATCTGGGCAATTCATAAATGCAATTTTACGTGGCACCACTACCCCTGCACCAGGGTCCAGCCTAAGGGCAACTGGGCATGCCAGAAATGAAAAGCTTTGTCTTCCCT
>WURT03652849.1:0-18892 GCA_009936505.3 Holothuria glaberrima
TCATGTCCTCTGA
Source organism: Holothuria glaberrima (assembly GCA_009936505.3). NCBI lineage: Eukaryota > Metazoa > Echinodermata > Holothuroidea > Aspidochirotida > Holothuriidae > Holothuria > Holothuria glaberrima. The sequence continues at coordinate 14 of WURT03652849.1, forward strand.
AGTTTAACAATAGACAGTCTATTGTTAAGGTTAAGGTTAAGGAAGAAAACACAAAGGAGATAACGATTAGGTCCTCAGATTGTATGTAAAATCGACTTGTGTGCGTGTGTTTGTATGTGTTTGTGACACTTTGCTCGTTAACACGATATTTCAAAAAGGAAACTCTGACAGTTCTCAAACTTGGTACATAGATACCCATATTGAGAGGAAGAATCCTATTGTTTTTGGTGGGGCTCAAAGGTCATCTGGGTCACCAGGGATCAAATTCTGAAAACCTTGTTAACACAGTATCTCAAGTTAGGAAGCTTGGATTGATTTCATACTTAGTATGTAGATGCATTATGGTAAGAGGAAGAACCCTATCATTTTTTGCGAGGGTCAAAGGTATCTGGGGTCACCCGGGTCAAACTCTGAAAACCTTGTTACCACGATATCTCAAGGTAGGAAGCTTGGATTGATTTCATACTAAGTATGCAGATGCGTTATAGTGAGAGGAAAAACACTATCATTTTTTGCCGTGGTCGAAGGTCATCTGGGGTCACAGTGGTCAAACTTTGAAAACCTTGTTAACACAACATCTCAAGGTAGGAAGCTTGGATTGATTTTCATACATAGTATGTAGATGTGTTATGGTAAGAGGAAGAACCTTTTTCTTTTTTGCGGGGGTCAAAGGTCATCTGGGGTCGCCGATGGTCAAACTCTGAAAACCTTGTTAACACAATATTTTGAGGTAGAAAGCTTGAGTATATCTCATTCTTAGTATGTTGATGTGTTATGGTAAGAGAGAGAACTCTAATTGCTTTTGGTGTAGGTCAAAGGCCATTTGGGATTACCGGTGTGTGAGGCTGAAAACCATGATCTTTATCTGGAGTCACTAGAGGTCAAAAAGGAAAATTTCCCAAGAGTTCCCAGGATCTTTACCTGGGGTCACCAGAGGTCAGAAAGTAAAATTACCCAAAAATTCTCAAGATCTTTACCTGAGGTCACCGCAGGTCAAAAAGCAAAATCTCCCAAGAAATCCCAAGACCTTTATCTCTTGTCACCACACTTCAAAAAGCAAAATTTTCAAGAATTTACAAGATCAAAAATATCACAATTTGTATTTTTCCAACACCTCAAGATAGCATTTCACCAGTGAATGAAAGATATGGGATAACATATTGCATTGTTTGGAATAAAACATATATACGTCATCGAAACCTCAATACATTTTTGCATTCTGGTTTAATGAATTTTATTGGCACCAGTGAAATGGAAGAAAAAGTAAAACCATTTTGTGGTGCAGCCCTTGCAAGGTATCAACATTGGTGAGCAAAAAGTTTTATCAAAGTTAATAAATTTAACAATACACATACCTTGTTTGTGGAATGTGTGGAAAATGAGAAGTGTTCCAATGCCCTTTTTTACTTTTCATTATCTGAAATGTGTCACTTAAATTAACCAGTTTACTGCAGAATTAAAATGCTGTATCTTTCATCCCCCTGCGGAATTAATTTTCGTAAAAATGTCTTTTTTCGCAGATTTCAATTTTACACTGGAAAAATAATACACTAAATATCTACCGCAAAAATGTGTCATCTCCTTCTTTTTCTTCTTTTTTCGAAGCAAATACAAGTAACTGGCAGTGTTTGCAACTTATTTGTAGGGTTCTTTCATCTTTCAGAAGCTTTTACGCAAAATTGTTCCAAATTGGTAAAAAAGTCACGCTTTGTATGGTAAATTTCAAAGCATGGTGCAGCACAAAGTGGTTTCATTTCCCCACGCTCGTAATAGTCTCCTTTCTCTGTAGTCTCCTTTCTCTGTAGTCTCCTTTTTCTGTAGTCTCCTTTTTCTGTAGTCTCCTTTGCTGCAGCCACGTGACAATTGTAACACTGAAAATGAACCCAGGTGGTTCCTACACTTGTAGCGATAGCCTGTGAGGATTGTAGACAGTGCAGCGTATCCAAGAATACTTCCGGGTTTCCACGTGCTTGAGCAATGGGCCGTACGAGTTAGCGAACAGACGATACAGTCTCCTGGTTCAGAATAGGGCCAGAACATTCAAGGTGCACAGCAAACGATCTTTCCAGGGTGTATCGTTGATTAGCTGGGTGTTATATGACGTATTTGGGCGCATATATTACAAGACGGATACATCCGTCATATGCAGTAGCATGAAGTTCGGACATGACGGATATATCCGTCATACACAGTTGACTGGTTGAAGAATTAAATAGAAGGTGATAGTATCAAAAGTTTTGGTTTTGCATTGAGAAATGAGATGTCAACTAGTGTTAGATAACAGATGGATTACTAACATTCAATAAGCTACTGGTATCTGCCCATAATCCCCATATTCTTCTTTAATTCAGTAAAATAAAGCTTAAATGCCAATACCAACAAATAAATATTAATATCAAGAGGTCACATCAAGAAATGTGAAAGTAACAGTAGACTGATCATCATCATTGAAAATTGGTACCAGACCGTATTCCCCATATTTGTCTCTACCATGGTACTAATAAAATTAATGAGGATACCTTTTGAGTCATATACATTATATAAAGGTATACATTGAATTCATTTTTACGTCTGACTTATAAGTACCAATATTCCCTCTTGAGAAAAACGAATGGACATACTATAGAAGGGCACATTACCCTCTGGTTTTATATGCCGTACCCTCATTTATAAAATATCATTGAGCCTATGGGATTAATGTTGATATCCAGAATTGATGTGGTCTCGGTGATATAAAGTTTGGTTACATCAGAACATGGGTGGCAATCGAGGGGGGGGGGCAGAGGGGCCTGCCCCCAAATAATTGAGAAATTGCCCATTGACTTGGATTTTCACATAGTAAATTATTTGAAAATGGGCTCTTGTCCCCCTCCCCTTTAAATTTTGAGGACAAATTGCCGTCTTTGCATCAAAACCAGTGTTCACATTGGACAGCAGAATTTTGCATTTCCTACACTCTTCTCAACAATTCTGCAAGTTTTAAAATCAGTGGGGGAATTCTTCTGCAACTGTATGTTGGGAAAGCCTGTGTAGAAAAATTTGACTTTTTATGTCTCAACTTGTGGAGATTCCCACCCGCTTTGAAGCAAACTCTCCTTCTGTCAAAGTATTTTGAAGGAGGAGAAGTTCGAGGAGAAGTTCCCCCAAAAATTCTCAAACAACACTGATTGCAACCAACTTCATCTACGCCAGTACTCCTGATTTTAGTCTGCCTATCTCTTATGTCTGTATTTTCTTGCAAGGATTATTAATAGAGAATGGCCCAGTTAGACTAGTATTTCTTCTCATTCGTTTTTCTGATAATATCTGTGTCATTGTTGTTAGTATGTGTTAATACTTCTAGCCATGTATTTTGTTTACAGATGCAGCACCTTGTACTCCAAATCCATGTCAGTTTCCTCTTACTCAAGTCTGCACCCCAGTCTTTCCAGGAAACACATTTACATGTGCTGGTAAGTACTATTTATTCTCTAGCCATCCATTGTTGAGAATCCTGCATTTGGATTGGTCAGACACTGACCTGTTATTCCACAACATGCACATAGTAAATGTAATAACTGATAAAAAACAAAGTTTTTCACACATTTTCGGTGGTAGAAGTATGCCACATTATTTTGCCAAATTTAAAGTCTTGTCGATTAATTCACCAATAATAATCTGCCAAATGCGATTTATTCCTAAAGTGGCACATTTCCCTCTGCATATAGAGACAATACACAGCCACAATGTAGAGGTTAGAAAAAGTGCCAAATTGATGGAGACAAGTGTAATGGAGATCACAGCATCCAAGAAGATGTGTTACTTTTTTAAAGAGGAAAAAAGGTTACAATTTCATGTTTCAAAAAGGAGCAGCAATTGTCTGGCTATTCGGTGATTTGTAAAGTATTCCAAGGCAGTGGGCAGTCATTATATACCCTTCCTCTACTCAACTCCCACACACATTCCAACCCCTACCCCAACTAAAAGCTGTCTGCCAGACCTGCTAATGCTTGCTACCAATCTGATTGGGTACTTAGGCCATCAGCTTCCTATCAGGGGCAATGTTTATTGTCCAGAGGGTGTCTTGCATTTTAAACAGGAAAAAAGGTCACACTTATAAAAATATAAAAGAAAGAAGGGCACAAATTTTAAACCTCATGAAGTATGCTATGCATATTCATATTTTGCTTTGTTATGGGGGTGGCATAAGACTCACAAGGGGTCTGTCTTTGCAAACTAGTTTACTTGTGGCAAGTCTAAAGATGTCATGAACTTATAGCTAGGATAACTTCTTTTTGATATAGTTGAAATGTTTTTTATTTTGATCAGTTTACAAATTACGAACGTATGTAAGACAATTTGGTTACATGTTGGTTTTGCAGTTCTAGGATTACGTGTTGAATTAAAGCCTAGTTCATTAATACTTTGCATCCTTTGCCAAGATGGTTTATCTCAATTTTTTCTCTTCACCCAGGGGTTGCTCGGTGCCTATAATTTAATTTTTCTTTGAGCTTAGTTGGGAGGGATTGTCTTGAAAATTGTGGGAATGTCGTCTACCTTGCTTTTCTTTCTGTTGCACATCGAGGTTGTACATAAACATACTTTTCATAAAAGTGTCTTCATTTGTTTGTAATTCTTTCCTCTTGTTTGGTGGTTTAAAAAAATCTTTTGGATATTCAACCAAATTTTCTATTGGACAGCCAACTGAGGCAGCTTGGTTGTCTGATGGACTGCCATTTTAATTCCTCAAAATTGAGGCTTGCCAAAACACCTAGAGGAAAAGTAAAAGTCAGGCAGACATGTAACTAGTTCATTTAAGGAATAAATTGCATGTGGCAAACTATTATTGGTGAATAAACTGTTGAGACTCCAAATTTGGCAAAATAATGGACGAGGCGAAACAGAGTCCATTATTTTGCCAAATTTGGAGTCGAGATGGTTTATGAGACAATAATAGTCTGACAAAAATGGTTTATTGATTCCTTGCCTAAGGTAGGCAAGGAACGTATGCCATGGTAATGTTGTGCGTGTATGTGTGCATGTGAGTTTGTTTGGCATTCAGACTGAGGACCTAAACAATGGATTTCAGGTCCTTAGAAGGAAATTCAATAGATTTCTCAAGTCCTCAGAAGTTTAACAATAGACAGTCTATTGTTAAAGTTAGGGTTAAGGAAGAAAATACAAAGGAAATAACAAAGAGGTCCTCAGATTGAATGTAAAGTCGAATTGTGTGTTTTTTAAATGTGTTTGTGACCCTTGTTGTAATCATGATTTCTCAAGATAGGAATGACCGACACTTTTCATACTTGGTATATACAGGCATCAAAGTGACCCTATATTTCCTAGAATTTCCTATAAATTTCAAAAAATCCTATATTTTCTATATTTGTATGATTTTGGGCTTGTTTTCCTATATTCTCCTATATTTTTCTGATCTTGCCAAAAAACTTTTTTCTTATAAATGGTGTTCTGGGGTGAAATTTTCAGATGGATTCTTTTTCCTTTTTCTCAGACTGAGAGTGGCTTAGTCAGACAGGTAGCAGTGTATAGATGCCAAGTATCTTAATTAGATGCAAGTACACAATGACCAATTATAGGATTCAGAAATAATGAACCTGCATAGCTAGGGCACTAATAAACACTTATTGATCACCATGAATGTTCCACTCTCACACCTGTGATTTTAAGTACTCTATGATTCCATCTCTTTGAGGGAATTGTAGTAGTATTGTCAAGGGGGTGGATTAGATTTGCCAGGCATCCCCTGTAGTCGTGCAATCCTCCACATTTTAAGACCCTTACATATGCTTTGCATGCACACATAACTGGTCTGTGATTTAACTAATTGTTAAATTTAAAATATTGTAGTCCAATGGTTCAAAATACCAATATTTTCCTGTCATCTACCATCTTTTCTCAAACTGAGTTAGCCATTAGATCAGATGATTGTTCAAAGTGTTGTACAATTACTATTTCCCCCTAAATAATAAGAACTTAGTGCTTTGAGAAAATTAAAAGTCTCACTGCAATGTTTCTAAGTTAACAATTTGCAGATCTCTATGGAGGTTTCTTCTAAACTCCACTAGACTCCACTGGAAGCCCTATGGCATGTCTCTGAATGCCACATCAATTTATCCAACAGACCAAAGTGGAAAATCTAATCCATGCATGGGTCTGGTGCTGCAGTGGCCATCATTTGGGGCAAGTGGGGGCACTTGCCAAGTTGCCCTTTTCCTAAGTTTGTCATGTAATTACCTCAAGTGAGATTTTAGATTGTAAGTATCTTAATGCACAGGCAGTCTTGCACACTATAGGCATCTTGACATAGGTGGAGTGCACTGTTTCACCAAGTTGTACACATTCAAAGTGAGCAGTGGCATTTTTAGGGGAGGGACAATTGCCATGCCTCCTCTCCTTCGCTGATACCGATATTTTTTTTTTAATTTTATAATCTAAAATATGCAAATTTTTGAAAATAAACTTTTCTTCAAAAAGATAACATATGTAGCACCAGATTGCATGTAAGGACACCCAATCTTTCAAAAAAATTTCCAAGGGGGAGGGGACCCTTCCCCATGCTGGCAATCACAGAATAAACTACATGGCCCCATGAGACTGTTCTGGCTATGCCACTGAAAAACTAGCAATGCAGTGTATAGTTTATAGCAAAATTTTATATTAAGAGACTAATTCCTGTTGTTTAAGCAGCAAAAAATTCAAAACTTTCCTTACCTCAACCCCAGTATTATGGGAGCTGAGGTGAATTCTGTTTGTGCACTTTAGGACATTAGCAACAGTTCATTGTCCACATTTACTGTCTATCCATTCAAAGCATCATCATGGTCACATTCTGTGTTCTCAACTTCTCATATTGCAAATTTTGGTGCCTTTTTGGCATGCACAAATGTTAACATTTATGAACACTTTATTCCAGTGTCAAAATATGCAAATACACCACCATCAGGGGATTCACCCTTTCCCTTCCACCAAGATTTAGGTGGTTTTCTGCGCCTCGTCCGTTATTTTGCCCAATGTTGGGTCTCGACGGTTTATTCACCAATAAAAGGCAGCCTAATGTGATTTATTCCTTAAATAATCATCAGTATCCTTCCTATAAAAACTCCTATATTTCTGTGACAGACCACTTTGGAGTCTGTATATAGGTTTTTCATGTTTAGAGGAAGAACCCTTTTGTTTTTGGTGAAGGTCAAAGGTCATTTGAGGTCACCAGAGGTCAAAGACCGAAAACCTTGTGATCACGATATCTCGAGGTGGGAATGACCAACACTTTTCATACTTGGTATAAGGATTTGTCATTTTGAGAGAAACATCCCTATCATTTTGGTGGAGGTCAAAGAACATTGTAGGTCACCAGATGTCAAAGACTGAAAACCTTGTAACTGCGATATCTCAAGATAGGAGTGACTGACACTTCCTATTTAGTATATAGATTTGTCATGTTGAGAGGAAGAATGCTATTGTTTTTGGTGAAGGTCAAATGTCATCTGAGGTCACCAGAGGTCAAAAACTGAAAACCTTGTAAACATGATATCTCAAGGAACCAGTGACAGACACTTATCATATTTGGTATATTAGTATAGAGAGCTTTCACTGACATCACAATAATTACGTCATTCCGTCATTCCGGAAGTGCAGCCATACTGTAGATATCAACGTGTACACAAACACAGACCGAGCACGATGTATTGACAATACTGTTGTGTTTAGTACAAGCTTTTATTGTATCAACCGATCATTCAGAAAATGTTGAATTCAGACTTGTATTCTTGTTTTGTTGGGTAAAATGACTAAAGGTAGTGAGCCCAGTGAAAGAATTTGTTATAATGACACATTAGAAACCCAAGAAAAAGTGCAATATAGGGAGAAACTCACTTTAATTGTTGTCAAAGACCCGTACACTTTTTCAAAATCCGAGTGGCAACAATGGAAGGGTAACGAAGACTGCTGCCTTCAGTGTCGTATTTTCACATTATTAATTACCTTCTTTTCACACCAAGCCCGTACACAATGGAGGATTTGAAAGCTTATAAAGGGTTTTAAGACTATAATCAGTTTGCATGTTGATGGGTGCGAGACCAACAAGTTTACCAGGCTAGAGTTCATTGCATTCTTACATCTAAGATGAGCAAATGTATATGGTAACGTGTAACGCACATTAGACTTGAACTAAGCTAGTTGTGCGAAAGTTCACTACCACGTAAATACCAATCTTCCTGAGATGTTTTTCTTTTCTTTTTTATTTCGTCCTTGGTACATTTACTTGATGTAAAGTGAATATCGAATGGATACCATATTACCTACCAGAGAAAAAAAGGTTCAGAACAGATGATTCTAACATTAGCCAGATTTTTACTGGTTAAGTCTTGCAAGGCTTGCTAACCATAGCTTTGTGTACTACACAATTTCTCATGCTCACTCTCCCCTTGATTTTTCACGATTGCCGGTAATCTAAAAATGAAAAATCCTTTTCCCTGTCCGGTCAATTGTTACAGCCATACACGTTACAATAATTAACCATTGTGTTTCTGAAAAAACGGAGTTTTGAGTTTAACAAATGCTTATTGAACCAGGATTGTAACACTGGACACACACTGTCAGTAGTGCAGTGTTTACGTAAACTTAACAACGTATAGACTAAATGTAGGCCTATGTATAGCATCTCCAGTATGGCCGCCAGCAGGTTAATGATGTCATTTGAAAACTATATATATGTGTATATATATATATATATATAGATCATCATTAAAGAAATAACCCTATTGTTTTTGGTGAAGGTGAAAGGCTATTTGAGGTCACCAAAGGTCAAAAACTAAAACCGTATTAAAGTGATTATGAAGATTGGAAGGAGACAGAAACTATTCATACTTAGTAAATAGATTTGTCATGTTGAGAGGAGAAACCCTTTTTTGGTGGAGGTCACAAGTCATTTAAGGTCACCAGAGGTCAAAAACTGATCTTTGTAAACATGAAATTACAAGGAAGCACAGACAAATCTCTTCTAAGACTTTTTTTTTCAATTTTTTTTGTTATTCAAGTTTTGGTGGGGTCATGAGGTCATGTGAGGTCAGCAGGGATAAAACTGTGAATGCGTCATAAAAAATGATGTAGTCAAGAACTATAAATTTGAACCTCTGTGTAAAGGCCCAGTCACATTATTGCAGGCAGGCACTGTGTGCAACTTGCGGGTGCCAATTTTTGCTGCCCGCAGCTCCCCGCACATGGCACGGACCTGGCAGTATCTCACCCAGATCTTGCCGGGACTTGCCCCCAGGTGCGCACAGAAGTCCCAGTCGCCAGCAGCCAAGTTTTGAACATGCTCAAAACTTGGTCCGGGTAAGCTGCGTGAGTTTGCCAGCAGAGGGCCATGCAGAACACCATGCAGCAGGAGGCCCGTAGGGGCTGCAAGTCACAGGTAGTTAACCCACTTGATGCCCGCAAGCGCGTGTCAGATGCGGGGCATGGAGTGTGTGTTTTGCTGACAAGGAACAGTGTTTGTACTACCAACCTGCGTGTAGCCAATCCTATTTACTGGTATGGAGCGAGGTATACGAGGAAAGTGAGGGCATGCTGAAGGCCAGTTACTGCCTTCCTGCTGGTAATCTGAGGGCTGGCTGTGTGCAAGTTGCTGGCGTTCTGCGACTACCTCTGCAGTGTAAATAGTCCCCTCAGAGGAATTCCTTTAGTTGTCAGTCTGGTTTTGAAGAGAGGGGACCTCTCTGCAGGATGGCTATTCAGTATCAACTGGGTATCATTCAGGTACAACTCATCCTCACGCAGGTAAAAGTGCAGCTGCATCACACCAGAAGAAGGAGGGATTAGAGGAGGCAAAGAAGATAGTGGACCCGAGGGTGGTTGCATCCCAAGAGACGAAGACGATTTCCATTGTACGACCAGCTCATGTTGGAGTTGGGGGGGGGGGACGAGGCATTGTTTTTGAATTTCATGCATGTGCCCCCAGAAATGTTCGACGAACTTTTGCTATGAGTGGGTCCCCCGCATAATCAAGCAAACCTCATCGTTCCGAGATACCTTGGAGCCTGGACTGAAATTGACACTTACACTGCGACATTTGGCATCCACTGAGGACCTCCTGGACCTCCCAGCCCTCCTCAGACTGGGCCTCAACCAGCTGGTGGATGTCAACCACGACTTCTTGCCGTACAGGGACCTCTGGTTGTTCAGGCTGTTCAGTGGTTTGTGGCCGGCTCTCCGAAGATACCAAAGAGCTCTCTCGGCCCTTACCACCCTTTGTGCGCTTCTTGGATGACTCTGAAGTTGACCGACAGGGCATCTTGACACTATGAAATATGGCTTAGAAGTGATGACCTTTCTACCCGACCTGTGTTTATATGCACGTTAGCAGCTCACACAACCCTTGCGCCTTGCAGACAACTCTCACGCAGGTGTCACGAAGCTGGTACGCAGATAACCTGCAGTGCCTGTATGTATCACGGAGCTTACATGGATCAGTCTGTAAGCTGTCACGCGCCTGGCATGCATGTCAAACGGAGCACACGCAAGACCCACGCAAGTATCACGCATCCAGCGAGCAGGTTCCACGCGAAAACCCACCCATATCTTGGCCTGCCCGTAGAAAGTTTCGTGCGTGCAGCAAAATAACCCATGCAACAAGCCTGTGTAGCCTGCCCGCAATAATGTGACTGGGCCTTTACAATGCATCCCCCTTTCAGCAAGGAATCACTAATCACTAATTTTTATCTGTTTTTACATTTACTGACTGTGTGTTGTGGAATAATAGGTCAGTGTTTAACCAATCAGAATGCAGGATTCTCAATAACAGATGGCTAGAGGTGGTAGAATTAGGTATATTTACACTGAGAAGTGACAAAGGTGTGGTGAAAGTATTTATTGATGCCCTTAAAGGGAAATATTGCATTTGTTTTACAGAGAATTTTCATACCTATTAAAAGAATATTATTAGATACAGAATGATAGACAATTCAAAGTGGGAAATACGGTGGTTTTCTTTTTAAGAAATAAGTCTCCCACAGGAAGTAATTGGGTTGTTTGTTGCACAAAAGTAATTTGTTCACCCAAACTTTCAAAAATTCATATTATGCAAGATGTTACTCATGCATATTTTGAGGAGATAAAGCCATTGCTAGAGTTTATTGGTGAGACTGAACGGTTTAATTATGATCAATGGTAGTTTAATTATGATCAATGGTAAATTCTATGCATGCCACATTGGTCCATTTTAAATGCAATATTTCCCTTTAAGTATTTTGGTCTAGGGTTGGGGGTATACCGGTGTTCACATAAATACCGGTACCAGTATAGTACCAGTGATGAAAATACCGAAGATTTTTGTGTGCTAACTATTATCGGTTTTTGATAAAATGTATCGATACTTCTTTTTTACTCCAAATGAAAATAACTGTACCACTTGTTTTATGTCATGATGTGACATGATTACAATATTTTGCGCAAATATCTTTCCCCCCAAAATGAAATCTTGTGTATCAACTGACATGGTACAGAGAGCCTGACTGTAATTCCATAATGTCAGCTTGTTATCATGTTTTGTGTTAAGTCAAGCCATTTCTGTAGGCTTTGGGTTCTGTGTTTTGGGGTTCACACAATAATACGGCTAAGACGCTTCCAACAATGAGTACAAGTCGGTACTGTTCACAATACCGGTTCTGGGTAACCAGTGGTACTGGTACCACAATTTTGTGGTACCTCCCATCCCTATTTTGGTCTTTGTTGTCAAGGCTGCCTACCTTTGTCTCTGAACTGTATAGTTGAAAGTATATTTACCTAGCTCTCAAAATGATTGGTTTTGAAGTGAGATTTTGTTACTCAATAAAGCATTACATATGCGTGGAAGGGTATACTTCCTTTGTTGGGAGAATAATTTATGGCAGATGTCTTCACATTTTCTTTTACCAGATGATGTTGATGATCCCACTGTGCGTAATTGTCCAATGGGACCTATACCAGTTACCCCACCTCCTGGTGAAGACATGGTTATGGTAAACATTCCAGTGGTTACAGCTACTGATAACCTTGATACTGATTTGACTTTTGCTTCAAATGTACCAAGTGACAACACTTTCTCCACTGGCACTACCTCTGTAACTATAACATTCACAGACGATGCTGGAAATGTTGGAACATGCATGTTCGATGTTCAAGTTGGTAAGTAGATTCCCTGCTCTCTGGATTGTGTTGCTGTGTACTTTTCTTACAATTAGTAGCTCCTGCATGGGTTATATGTCTGTGTTACCCTCTGTTTTGTTTACCAGAAAGAAGGAAAACTTAAAAGCTCTTCAAATCTTACCCCCAGACCGTGAAAATTCTTCCTACAAAGTTTACTTCTATCCCTCCTCCAATTTAAACAAAAACACCTGTTTAATACAGCTCACAGACAAAGTTAAAGTAGCATACACTGAGTTTACCTTGCTCAAGGCCACAGCAACATGGTACTCTGCGTGAGGTTTAATGGGAACACAACTGACTGAACATGTCCTTAATATTTGCCAACCAGAGTGAAGTTACTGTTTGAAATAGTGTCATTCAAAGTGCTGTCACCAATTATGTTTAGAGATATGATCATATTCCTAAATATTTCTATTACACGTCTTATATTAAATAGCACAACCTTCCTAAGAGGGTGCATAACAGCTTCTCGTTGGAAGAAGGCCTACTTTGTATTTGTCCACTAGTGGTCATGTTGGTGTGTTGTTAATACACAAACTTGTCTCAGAGGTAGGATGAACTGTTAAGTTTAGAGAGGCATTGAATGACTAGAAAACTTTTCTGTAGTACAAAGCTCTTATTATGTGTGAAAAAAAATATCAGAGTTTAAAAGTGTATTAAGCAGCCAAACTGTCTAGCACCATTGGCTTACATGTACTAGAAGACTGTATGATCACATTCGTGCATTTAACATGCTGAAATAGAGGACGCTTAAAAATGTTGATTTCTGAACCTCACTTTAAAGTGAGGTATATCAAATTTCCAACCCCATAGCCAGAGGTCTATTATTGTCACCATACCTAGGTTCTATTCCACTAAGGTTGCAATCAATTACACGGTGGATTGGGCAGAATTGTGAACAGAACTCCCTCTATATGCTCTGCATGCTGTGGATAGGGTTCCCTGGAGCTGGACTAAATGTCTATGCATGGGGTGTTGTTTTCTGCCTGTCATCAAATTGTGTAATTGGGCAAAGGAGGAACTCAAGTGGACATTTTAACGTGATCAATTCACCATGAAAGCATTATTTTGCTATTTTGTGTATCATAATGGGCAAGGCATAGAATTATAAGCATGATGATGTTTTGACTGCAATAAGAAAACACCCTACCATTCAATACTGTCAGTGTAAAGAAGGTTGATCATGTCACCAACCCCATAGTACAAGACAAGGGCCGAGCTCTGAAATGTATAGACCTTATGCATATGACATCGCAGAACAAAAAGAACACCCTCCAAAGGAGGCAAGCATGTATCATTGCAACTTACACCAACAAGTGCAGATAGCTGATATGTGCACGGGGGGATACGTACGCGCATAAGTATACTACACACTTGACATGTGCAAAATCTATGTCATGTGTGCAGTATGCTTTGCAATTTTTGACCTCTTAACACTGAGGTTGTGTGACGTCAATGCATAAGGTCTGTAGGTATGGAAGATGTTTGAGTCAGTCAGTTACATCTTTGAGTTTGCTGCTTTGCTAGAACTGTATCCCCACAGGTAAAACTTCAGGGAGAATATAAGAAGAAAGGAAGGTAGAATGGCAAAATATCAGGTCATCAATTTGCAGTGCTCCTAAAGCTGCAAAACAACTCTCAGAGAATCAAGTACTAGCTAAAAGTAGTTCTGCTGGAAATTTTCAACAGACAAAGTTGCTTTTAGAGCAGAGGAATTAAGAATGGTGATGTATGAGGAAGTTCTAACTGTCCAGGTGAGGTGTTGTATGAATTAGATCTCACTCGTCTCAGGTTGCTTGGCACTACTTTAACACCATGGTCCAGATTAATGTTCCTCCACCCCTACTAGCCCTCAAACAGGGCTGTGCATTATGTTACATGGCCAATGCACATTACACTTCACTTGACATCCCTTGTCCTGCTAACAATAATTTTACTTTTGGCAGAGTCATGTTGAGTGGATCCAAAGTTACAAAGTTTGGTTCAGCTCATGTTCAAGATTTAAAATGCATACATGTTTGTTAAATGCAGATATTTTTTTTTCCACCTTTGCTTACTTAATTAGTTTTTTTTTTCACATTTCAGCTTGCTGGGTGAGGTTCAACAAACTAGAATGAGTGTTTGTGATAATCTCATGTCTTTGGCTTCTCACTTGTTTTGTCTTCCATTTGACCTCTCAACACATTATTCTACTGTATGCCTGTTAATTCTGTTCATTCACTGACGTTGTGGCTCCTGTGATCAGTGGTTGTCCTCCACCATCAAATCTGACAATTACAGCCACTCTCCCAAATGGTGAAGATATGGTCACAGTTACAAAGTTGACTGTGAATTCTTTCATTTCTCTTTTTATTGTAGATGACGTCTTGGCTCCTGTGATCAATGGTTGTCCTCCACCATCAAATCCGACAATTACAGCCACTCTTCCAGACGGTCAAGATAGGGTCACCATTCCAGAATTGACTGTGACAGATAATCTTGACGATAACCCAATGGTAGTAAGAGTGCCTAGTAGCAACAGTTTTCCTGCTGGCATTACTCAAGTGAGTGTCACAGCTACAGACGCATCAGGAAGAATTGCTACCTGTGCATACAGTGTCGAAGTTTCTTCTCGTAAGTTTTCTGTTAGCATTTCTGTATGAACAAAACTATGCATTAAATGTAAGACTAGAACTGTGACATGTGCACACTAAAGAGATTCTTCATGTAATGTTGTTATGTCTCTGGTTTAAACTGTACCGCCATTTGGGAAATGAAACTTATTGCATGGGCAACATGTATTCTATGTGTATAAAGCATCAGTCAAAGAAAATTTTGTACCTTCTTTTTCAAAGAACATTTTTTGCCAAACTATAATGTTAAAAATCAGTCATATGAAGGTGTATGTCTAGGCCTACGTGTAGGGTACATGTGCTGAGTTTAAATGGATTTTCCAACCTCTATTAAAAATGCATATTCTTGTATATTAAAGACTTTAGGTCCACTTTAAAGGGAAATATTTAAAATGAACCAACATGGCATCCAAAAAAAATCCTTTAATCATTATTGAAACATTCAGTGTCACCAATTAACTCTAGCAATAGTTTTATCTCCTCAAAATATTATGCATTACAAGAGTAACAGATGTTGCATCATTTGAAATTTTTTGAAATTTTGGGTGAACAAATTAATTTTTGTGCAACAAATAACCAAAATTGTTCCTGTGAGAGCATTATTTATTGTAAAGAAAGCTACTCTACTGCCTTTTTTTTTAATTGTCTATCATTAGGCATCTATTAATATTGGTTTAAAAATATGAAAATTTTCTGTAAAACAAATGCAATATTTCCCTTTTCAATTAAAAGCTTTTTAATTAAAAGAAATGTTCACATTTTATTAAATTCTTCTGGGTGTATGTTTGCTCACTACTCTTAGTACCTTGCTATTTTCATGTATAATGTTTGATAACCAGTATACATAATACAGGGGTAAGGGGACAGCTCAGCTGGTGTTCACATCAGCCAAAGTCATCCCCATGAAGATGTCAAGAAAGCTAGAAAATGTCAAAAATACTAAATATTCTCTCTCCCCTGTAGGTAGCTGTTTAGAAAAAGAAACTGTATTGCTGTGGACCCCAAAATACACCATGAACTTTTAGGTGGCATTTTTTCGTCTAAAAAGGGCATTTCTGAATAAATGAAATAGAATTTGGACCTAGTTAATTACTCAGTTTTTGATTCCTTGCCGAAGGCCGAAGGAATCTATGCGATGGTGATGTTGTGTGTGTGTGCGTGTGTGTGTGTATGCATATGTGTGACGCTTTGCTTGTAAACACTCTATCTCAAGAAGGGTAACTCCGAAGAATCTCATACTTGGTGTGTGGGTTGGCCATATTGAGTAGATGATTCCTATTGTTTTTGGTGGAGGTCAAAGGTCATTTGGGGCCATCAGAGGTCAAAACCTTGTAAACACGATATCTCAAGAAGGGAGACTCCAAGAGATCTCATACTTGGTATGTGGGTTGGCTATATTGAGTAAATGATCCCTTTTGTTTTTGGTGGAGGTTAAAGGTCATTCAGGGTCACCAGAGGTCAAAAGGTCAAAACTTTGTAAACACGGTATCTCAAGAAGGGAAACTCTGAGGGATATCATACTTGGGTATGTGGATTGGCCGTATTCAGTAGATGATCCCTATTGTTTTTGGGGAGGTCAAAGGTCATTTGGGATCACCAGAGGTCAAAAGGTCAAATCCTTGTAAACACTATCTCAAGAAGTAAAACTCCGAGGGATATTATACTTGGTATGTGGGTTGGCCATATTGAGTAGATGATTCCTATTGTTTTTGGGTGGAGCTCAAAGGTCATTTGGGGCCATCAGAGGTGAAAACCTTGTAAACACGATATCTCAAGAAGGGAAACTCCAAGAGATCTCATACTTGGTATGTGGGTTGGCCATATTGAGTAAATGATCCTTATTGTTTTTGGTGGAGGTCAAAGTTCATTTGGGGTCACTAAAGGTCAAAACATCAAAACCTTGTAAACAATATCTCAAGAAGGGTAACTCCAAGGCATGTCATACTCGGTACGTGGATTGGCCATATTGAGTAAATGATGCCTTTTGTTTTTTGGGGAGGTCAAAGGTCATTCGGGGTCACCAGAGGTCAAAAGGTCAAAACTTTGTAAACTCGATATCTCAAGAAGGGAACTCCGAGAGATCTCATACATGGGTATGTGGATTGACCATATTGAGTAGATGATCCCTATTGTTTTGGGGAGGTCAAAGGTCATTCGGGATCACCAGAGGTCAAAAGGTCAAATCCTTGTAAACATGATAGCTCAAGAAGTGAAACTGTGGGATATCATACTTGGTATGTGAGTTGGCCATATTCAGTAGATGATCCCTATTGTTTTTGGTGGAGGTCAAAGGTCATTTGGGGTCACCAGAGGTAAAAAAAGTCAAATCCTTGTAAACACGATATCTCAAGAAGGGCAACTCCGAGGGATGTCATACGTGGTATGTGGGTTGTCCATATTAAGGTAGATATTCCCTGTTGTTTTTGGTGGAGGTCAAAGGTAATTTAGGGTTACCATAGGTCAAAAGGTCAAAACCTTGTAAATATGATATCTCAAGAATGGTAACTCCGAGGTATGTCATATTTGGTATGTGGGTTGGCCATATTGAGTAGATGATCCCTATTGTTTTTGGTGGAGGTCAAAGGCCATTTGGGGTCACCAGAGGCCAAACGGTCAAAAACTTGTAAACACTTCATCTCAAGAAGGGCAACTCCGAGGGATGTCATACGTGGTATGTGGGTTGTCCATATTAAGGTAGATATTCCCTGTTGTTTTTGGTGGAGGTCAAAGGTAATTTAGGGTTACCATAGGTCAAAAGGTCAAAACCTTGTAAATATGATATCTCAAGAATGGTAACTCCGAGGTATGTCATATTTGGTATGTGGGTTGGCCATATTGAGTAGATGATCCCTATTGTTTTTGGTGGAGGTCAAAGGCCATTTGGGGTCACCAGAGGCCAAATGGTCAAAAACTTGTAAACACGGCATCTCAAGAAGGATAACTGTTAGGGATACCACACATGACATGTGGGTTGTTCGTGATGAGGAGATCCTTTCTTTTGGTTTTGTTGAAGATCAAAGGTCATTTGGGGTCACATGAGGTCACAAGGTCAAAACCTTTTAAACACAATATCTCAAGAAGGGTATAATTGTGACGGATGTCATACTTTGCGTGTGGAATTCTAGTATTGAGTAGAAGAGCCCTGTCATTTTTGTGGTGGTCAAAGGTATCTAAAGTAGGATAACTGTGAGGGATCTCATGCTTGTCATGTGGGTGATTTACGTTTGTTACAATATATCATATGGCAAGGAATCACTAAGCCTTTTGGATTTCTGGTTCTATAATTTTGTCTTTTTTGCCTTGTTCCAGCCTGTGATACTGTTACGTGTGTTCCTCCATCAGTATGTAGAAATGGCCTTTTTGGTGCAACATGTGCAGGTTAGTTAAAATGGATAACAAATTTAGTGAGACAGAAATAAGAAGATAGATTTGTTTTTATTTCTGAGGCATAGAGACTTAGTGAATATGATGTCATAGAACAGTGAAGTGTGCGCCCCATCTCCTTAATGGAGGTTAGTGTATAACATTGCAATTAACCCCAGCAAATGCAGACAGCTGATTTGTATACTGGTCAGATGCATCAGTCTGTGTCATGCATACAGTGTGCATCATTGTTTACCCTCAATGTGATACGTCAATGCATAAGGTCAAATTTGCTCTCAAATGTATGCTATATTCCATGTAGTATATGTTACGTTTTTTGCGCTGATTATAGTAAACTTATGCAGTTTTGAAAGCATGTTGGTTGTCCGGTTATGTATTCATTGCAAGGCAGGGGGCCAGAGTGGGGTGAGGGGGGGGCTTTGGGGTAAAAAGTTCTCACTGTTTTATGACACTGTGCTTTTGGGGGGCAAACTTACATTAACAAAATTAGTAAAAGTTGTGACAAAGTGTTCAGTTTCCATATCATCTGGTTGTGCATGATGCTAGTTTGTATATCCAAAAATGCAATCACAGGAATGTTTTTGAATAGTCTGATCCTGTTCTGAAACAAGAACAATTCCTTCCATTTTTAGCTCAACCCACAAAGTGCGGGTCGAGCTTATGTTATACTGTAGAGGGCAAATGTCTGTCTCACTTTTCA
>WURT03652860.1:6950-18892 GCA_009936505.3 Holothuria glaberrima
CCGATTAATCTGCAGTACAATTCCCTCGCTTAGTTTTCCTTTGATAAAGATCTGACCACTGTATTCACTGGTTACATCACCATGTGCATAAATTGTGAATCAGGAATAACTCAAACTAAAACTTGTTGAAGCCGGATGTAGAGCTGGCTGGGGGAGGGGAGGGGTTTTTTCGTTGTCAAGTCTTGTGGGGTCTTAACTCCTTTTGGTGGTAGTTAAAGTTTTTCGCCTACAGTGGAAGATGGCCCCCAAGACTTTGCTTGAAAAGTGGTTACCAGAAATAAAACTCGGTCACCTACCTGAAACCAAGGGGCATTCCAGAAGTTTAGGTAGTTGCCTTGCTCCTCGGTCGCTTGTCCTCTTTCTGCGAGTTGTCTCCATTCGTATGGATTGAAGTAACTAATAGCCCATAGAAAAGCGCCAATAAAGAGAACGGCCAACACAAAGAACACCCAAACTGTGGCACTGTAAGGGAACATGACAGCAAAAACGTGCTCTCGTACCCAGTTCGGATGCATAATCAGTACCCCCAATTCTGCCTTCAGAAACGGAATCGTAAAGTCCACTGCTGAGTCCCTCTCACTTGTGATAGCCAGTGGCGCGGCTGCAATATCAGAATGCTGAAAGGAAAAGGGGAAATGGGGCGTGTAAGGTTTAATTGTTTACTTAAAAGAGTTTTTGGCTGGAAAAGTTAATTGTTTCTTTGGTCAGAATTTAACTTATCATCAAATCCATTAAAGAAGCCATAGTAGATCACAGTGTTTTTAGTTCGGCGTTTTAGGCGGTTATGTAACGACGCTAATCGGCCAAGATGTGTGAGAAACTGGTAACAGGTTATGGACTATAGGTTCAGTTCGAGTGGCTTCCTTTTAAACCTTTCACACTCCGATTTGGACATTTTCCAATCCAAACGGTCATTTCTGATGACGAAAACTTTTGGGTAAACATCCTCTTCTTAATATTAGCCAGCCAATATCGAAATTCGAAATTCGAACGTCCCGTTCGCTATAGACCGATTGCTTCAAATAATGTTGCACTCGCTCAGTCGGCCATGTTTCCTAAATTAAATGTTGTCAATAAGTGTGAATGCTTACTTCTGCTTCTCAGAACTATGATGGGGGCAGACTAGGGGCGTCGTGCCAAGAACAAATTTGAGAGTCATGTGAATTGGACCATTTTGCATGGTGGAAGCAAATGCCAACAGCCTTATAGATACAAGCTCTGACTGGGTCGCATTGGTAAGAAGTCCTATGGGAAATTCAAGGCAGGTCATTTTCCCCCTCTATCGTGATTTGCTCTCTATTTTGATAACAATGAACTTTATCCTTGACAAAAATTAGGAAGGGTGGCCCCCGGGCCTCCATGGGTAATACTCTTCTAGAACAAACAATTTTAACCCTTTTATTTAACCATTATTGAGTCTATTCTATGAAAAGGACGAAGTAACTGGATGTATAGAAACCACATGCCATCCGTTCTTACCCCTTCAGTGAGCTTGGACATTAAACCGCTCCACCTGTTTTCTACGGAATCGTAACGACCATAGTCTCCGTCAGAAACCAGCTCGAGCTGATAATCGAACGGCAACCCAAGCTCATTCTCCATAACACTCTTGACCTTCTCGAGGATGGTGGGGATATATCCATAGAATCCTCGTTCACTGTCATCTATCAGGTACGGTGCCTCCTACAAGGAAAATATGAAAGAAAACAGTGCTTACGTGCGAATGTAAAGTATGGGGCATGTGACTTACTATTACCGGTGACCCATGGACTCTCGACGATACATCGCAAGTGAGCTAGGACTCTGAGGTACCGTTGCCTGCGTGAAAAGGTTTCTCATTGGACCCGTAGCCACGGGGGGAGGGGCATTTCGGGGCAATGCCCCCCCAAAGAAAAATATTTCTGCCCCAGATGAAAATTGAAACTGCATAATAGTTAATGTGGTGGAATGTTTTATGCCCCCCAATCACAACACTTGCCCCCCCCCCTAAAATGTGAAGCTGGCTACGGGCCCGTTTCTCATATGTATGCCTTTTAAAACTTATTAAAAGTGGGAAACTTCCTCTCTACCACTATTGCATGGAACTTTCGAGCATCGTGAGACGTACAGAAGTTGTGTCAAACAACTACCCCTCAAGAAAAAGTATTCCCGTATAAAATGAACAGCTTTCTTTTTGCTTTCAGATGAATATAAATGCTCAGTGACTTGTTTCGTGTTATTGTTAGGAGTAATGTAATGATGGCCTTCCTTGAAAGATTCAGCTCTGACCAGTTGTTTCATCTGCATGTCTTAGTTTTCAAGAGAAGGGGTCCTTGGTACAATTAACACTGATTTATCCATGTTATCTCACGCGCCACGTCACAAGAGCCATAGCTTTTCTCTCGTGTCCTGATGTCCCCCGGTCCGTTAGTATTGCTGTTGTAGAAGTACCCACCTTAGTTTGAAGGATTGTGCACTCGTACCCAATTTTCATAGCCTGTACAGCTAAAACTGATAATAGTGCATGTACCTTGGATGGTTACTACGGGAAGATGTGTTACTCACTCTTGCTGATTTTTACCTAGCAGACTAGACTAGCTGGCTAGAAATGGTCGACAAAACAATCGGTAATCGGAATTTATAGGTATATTAACATTCGTTAGCTCTTGCATTGTTTTGATGACAGGAAATTAGGGGGTCGTCCTCAAAAGGCTTTCCAACATTGGACGTGCAAACATAGTAGCTTGACTTGGATTCACAATGCACAAAATTGCATATAACTAACACTCATACACAACACTCAATTGTACCTTTTTGTTGAAGCTTTTGTTTACATTTTACGGTATAAGGCTACCACAGGCAACCTCAAATCCTAGAAGCAATCAATCCTTTCATAGTCATTCAAAAGATCCACTTATAAGTGTCATTGTTTTTTTTTTTTTTTTTTTTTTTTTGCTGGTTGCCAGCAGGAATTAGAAAAGATTTGTTTACAGCAATTATAGCTTGTCAGCATGCCTACCGTTTGTGTACGTGGGGACATGGCATAACGAAAGTCCGCTGTCGCGCGAAGTTCCTGTTACCTAAGGACTTCTAACAACGGCCAGTCTTTGATTTCTTGCACATTTTACAACACGTCAACCCAACCACTATCTTCCCAATATCGTGTTACGTAGTATTTGATTGTAACAGCAAGGGCGTAGGAAAAAGGGGCGACCGCCCCACTCTGATTGGAAGGGGCGAAAGCCTTGTTTTGCACCCACTTCGGATGACGCGCTGCCAAAATATGGCATTGAATAGGATGAAATTATTTCAAAGTTTGTCAAACATTGCACCATTTTGCATCTAGGGCACTTTAAATATTCAAAAAATTTCTCCCTACCCTTAGACCCATCCCCCAGGACATTGGTCACTAACATTCACTCCCGCCCCCACTTTCAAACAACTTACTACGCTCATGAACATGAATTCTTCAGGGGCCTTTTAGGTGTGTATAGTAATTGGTTGGGATGCGACAATACCAAGGGGACACTATCCTTTCATTTACCCCAAGAGTAGGGCCAGGATTTGTCTAACAAGGTGTCAAACTCCTCCAGGGGGAACTAGAAACCTGACAAAGATTACGAGTTGCAGGAAGGATGGTCAATCCGAAATGAGAACAAATTTGGGTTTTAATGAACATAATTTGTTAATTTTGGATTGGTACTGAAGGAAATTTGGAAATTTAAAACAATTACTGAAAGACAATTTCAAAATCTGGGGGTTTCACTGAAGAATCTGACCTCCTTGAGAGCAAAAACAAGTAACCCGTTGGGGTTACTAGTCGCCCGTCAGGGATAACATTCTCATGCCGTACATATTAAGGTTTCCGACATAATTGGAAAATTTTCCCGTTGGGGCCTTCCCCCAACGCCGTCCCCACCTGGTGCACCCCCAAATTACCCCCACCTCCATGTTTCCCACTTGTGACCAAGTTACAAGTGCGTCCTAACGCATATTGTGCGTTGTATTGTGCAACTTCGGTTGCACCTTTACCGATTAATGGCTTGCCCCACACCTTACAAAACAGAATCTTACCTGAAGGGAGCTAATTTTGATTATGTCCAAATCTGCATTCTTGAAAGCCCTCATGTAAAGACGCTTATTACCATTCGGCCACCTTCGGCCATTCAGTGTCTCCCAACTTCTGATATCTTGTGTCCAGGTTCCAAGTGGAGATTTCTGAGTGAAAAGATGAGCAATATCTTAATGATACTATATGAAATCTGTCAAATTTTGGAAACTTTGATAAACAATAAGATATCACAATAAAAGAGCACCAGTACTACTCTTTTATCATAGATGTAGCAGACGACACTCAATAAGTGTGCTACACCTTATTACCAGGTTTAGTGCAACAGAATATGTTTATCAGACAAGGACAGTGATACCGGTTCTGGCAAATAGTGTGTGTATAGTTCGAGTTAGATAGGCGTGTAGATAGTGGTGTTGTGCCGATACTGCAAGGAGCCGATACTGCCGATATATATTTCAGTTCTCAATATCGGCCAGTACCGATATTTGGAAAATAAGCATTCTTCATACTAACTACCGGCTATCAGGCACCGCAACTAAGTGTCATTTCATCTTGAGGAGGAAAAATATCGGCACGTGCATTCAAAAATACTCAAATCGTGTACCATTTTCATGACAAATGACGATAAATATCAGTTAGGTGATATCGAAATTTAAGGTGAATTTTACCGATATCGATACACGATAAAAATGGGGCATATCAGCCGATATACCGATAGTCGGTCCAACACAAAAAGAAGTTCTTAACTGGTGTCGTCAATTTCCGTGTTCTCAAAGGTGAAACTCAGTGTTCTTTCTGATTTCTAGTTACATCCTTTAATGGTCTTAAATGTCAAGTACCAGAATTTTGGGATCTTTTATTTATTTTTATAACAAATTCCTTATTGTGCTTATCCTTTTCTCAGGTGGAAACATACCAGTGTTGGGATTTAACCCTTGTGGTTAGATTTTTGCTTCTTACTTTCTTTCATTTCCTGTATTTCTGTGTTAAAATGCCATTTCCATGAGTTGTTGTTTCCTATTTTTTTTTTTTTTTTTTTTTTTTTGTCTTTTTTTTTTCTTGTATTATCCCGCAGAACTCGTTACTCGTCCACATTAATCCACGTTCAACATGAGTGAAACACTCACCCTTAAATCCGAGTGGAAAAATACTGTTAAACCTTTGCCCATGTAGACATCGATAGTGTAATTTACACGGTTACCCCTTTGATCAAAGTTGATCGGTCCACTCATTCCCTCAATATTGATCTGAAAAAGAGATGGAAACATACAATGTTCAACAACATCTACAGCTTCTCAACAGTGGGTGTGGGAGGGGGGACATGACCTTAATTAGAACTATTTCAAGGGCGGACAGCGTTACTCTACAAGTGATGGATCCGGGAATGACTTAAAGGTCCCTGTAACAAGTTGGAAGCCAGATGAGTTGTGGAGTAATTTGAGGCTTTTTGATACGGTACGATTGTAATCCATTAAATATCCGTTTCCACAATTTTCGCGTTTGCTTTCATCAAATCAGCTATATAGTGAGATATGTCCCCTCGTCCCCCAACGGTTGATGCCCATGTAAATGCATGAGTTCATTCCCAGCTCAGAACCCCTCAGTCGATTTTATACGACCTAAAACAATCAGCTTGTATTAATTTGGTCGGCTTTTTAAGTCTCAACCATTTTCTACATGATATCGTATGTCACGGTATCACCATCAATATTAGAAATCCCTACGGTTTACTCTAACTGCACAACTTTAGTAACACAATAGTAAGCCGAAATTAAAGTTTTCTTGGGTGCTTGGCAAACCCGTTGCCAAAGAGGTGGGAGAGGCGCCCCTCCAAGAAAATTTTCCCCTTAGAAAATAATAAATGCCATTGCCATAACGCACTTTAGTATATCTCGCCCCTAAATAATTTTTGCCCCTGCAAGCTATCTCTACCCTAGCCAGAACTTTGTCTAGCTACGGGCTTGCTGCTTGGGAATTATATCTGTGGACAAACATCCCCCTTGAGTATATAGACGTACCAGCCAGTGGCTGGGGCAGTACCGCAGAGCGGACGTGTTTGCTCAGATCCTCAGCTTCCCAAACTACACCTCGGAGCGGACTGTGTTTTCTCAGCTCCTCAGCTTCCGTGACTGAACAAGGAATATGCCATACAGCCTGCTACGTAGGCAACTGGGGCAGTAGCCACCGCAGTTCCACCTGTTTCTCGGACGGGCTTTTGGACAAAAAATTGGAAACTGCCTCTAGCAATAAGTGTTTTTCTCGGGCAGAAACCACTCAGATCCCCTGGAAAGAAATGCCCTGTGCGCCTATGGTTTACTATTACCCATATCCCAATACACCAGTACAATCACTACTATGTGCTATCTTCTTGAAATTCATGTAGGGCCGGTAAAAAAAACCGACAATTCATCTCTCTCAAAAATATGTTTACTTACATGGATACTTGTCAATTCGAAAGCTAGAAACCAGCAGCTATTTATTCTTGTTAATACAGGTACAGTGTTTCGACTTTAAAAGCTATGCAGAGCTTCAAATACTTCTATAAACTGATCTATAATTAGAAACAAAATTGCAAACTATAGATGGAAACAAGACAGAAAACTATTGGCAAATGTTCCAAATTCCCCTACCCTCTTCATGTCATCCAGCAATGTACTCTTTGCATTGACGCTGCTTTGATCAGTGTTAGGGCACCTGCTGGTATGTGTGGGCTCGTTTCCGAGTCTGGCACGGTGTAATCTGAGACCCTCATCTATCGCCAGGACCGCATCGTAAGTGAGCCTCAGTCGATAGGGCCACTCATCCAATGGTTCCGCCTTCTGGGTAGTGAAACGACCAGGGGTGCTCCCAAACTCCATTGCCAGTCGGGTAACGTAAGCCCTACCCAATCGTATCTTGTCGATGTCACTGTATACCAGTGGTAGATTCTATCAAATGTGGAAAAGAAGTTATGAACGTTACTCCTTTTCATTTGGTTAGTGATGACATGTAGTACTAAAAGCACTATGTGAATATCAAAATGAACTATGATTTGAACATTAAGAAAAACAAAGGCCTCTATTTTTATTTAAATAATTTAACTTTTAATTTGAAATGAAGGGCAGCTCGACTCACGATATTGCCAAACATCCAATGGTAAGAGTCCGTCATAAGATCTTCGTCGATAGCCATCCGGACGACAGCAAGAGCAATCTCTTCGAATTCGCAAAACAGAAGGATGTTCTTGACTCGGCTGTTCCTAAGCTTGTCTCTAAGGTCCTCCATATTTTTTACTTGATACGGTGTTATTCTCCAGTTGTACGTCTGTGATTGTACCATCATCGACTCTACAATTCTATCAGCTGGAAAAGGTAACGTATTTTATGAGTAAGAGACTGAGTTCATCCACACTAGCCAAACTCGATGGATGTAAACATCACTTAAATCTCGTCATTTTCTTTCAGAATGAAATTAAACGCATATTTGACCCACGGAAATGACTTTCAGAGAAACAGAAAAAGTCGTGAAAAATTTGAATACATCGTACTAATTTTGAATCGTTTAAATTCTAAATAAGGAAGTATCGCTTCATGCAAGGTGAAAGTCACATATAACTTGTTCCCGCAATAACTCGTAGCAAGGGAAGCGATTTACCCTGGGCCTAAGGTGGAAGGTATCGCGACTATAGAAGTCCACAATGACTATCGTATACTAGACGAGTAAGTATATTCTTACAGGACTAATAATAAACACGTTACTGAAAATTCACGTCAAATATCGGCAAAATAGAAGTTTTGATGAACAAAATTTAGGAGCGAAAATTTATTTTGCACCCCTCAACCAACCTTACTTTACAACTTTACTTGAACGCGTCAACTATTCAAACCGCTTAGTATTTTTCATGTTGTACAAGACAAATATTGCATATCACACGTTAACCACGGTGTGACCTACTCGCATGTGCCATAGAAAGTGATCTAATGGGAGCAGGTGCCTACCTCCCTTTTCGAAAATGTCCAAGTATTTGAACGACCTTAAAGGCAATTTTATGCTACATTTTGTGCAGTTTTTAATGTCTGGTTCTTGAAACAGTTTTAATATATTTCACAGAGGAAACGAAAAGTGGTTCTAGTCCTTGAAAAGTAGGACGAGAGCATCCTCTAAGTCCTTCATTTTGGGGTGGAGGGCCAAAGCATCCACCGACCAGCATCCACATGCATGCTATAATGAGTTACCGTGCATAATTTTGTCAAAAAATGACAAATCATGATAAAGATTTAAATACTCGTCTCTATCAATTGAAATTGGAGTGCCTTCATTTTTTACATGAACTTTATACTAAACATGCACGGGTACCACCATCAAGAACAATTGGGGGCTTTATTCCTATTGAATATTCATGATTAAATAAATACATAGGTTTATCCGCAATTGATCTATTGTTGTAATAAGCAATGTTGTATACAAACATCTAGAAGCTTATTTTTAGTTCAATGACAGTTGATCATCACTGACTCCATCTGATGATGAACTTTACATGTCATTATTACGTAATTGCAAAATAAATTACTTCATGATAAACTTACCACCAGTATGGTCGTAAATAATAATAAAATCTGTCCATTTTGTGTAGTTAACGAGGGAGACGAAAAGGTCTGTTAAGTCATCTTTTGACGGATACAACTTGATGGCGCTGCTGTCGTAGGTGAGATCTGTGGTAATCACTGGGTTGACGGCGTCGCCTGTGATGCCACCAATATTACGACACCCTATACAGATGTCATTGGGTACTATCAGAGCTTTCAGGTTAGTGTTTTCGACACGGTTACATATACCTGTTGAACAAAAAGCGAGCCATATGAAGTTTAAAGTTCCTCTTATTTAAAACGTACTTTTGTTACTTACAGGCCTATTCCTGCTAAGGGGCCGGTAGGAGATTAATTTCGTAGCTGATGGAGGTTCGCTTAAGACGCACAGTACGCAGGATTTCCAAACTGAAGAAGGGAGGGGGGGGGGTGAAAAATCGTTTTAATATTCAAGTTGGAAGCGGTTCCTTCAATATCGACTGCCCACCCAAGCTACACTCCCGAGCTTATGGAATTGATATTCTGTGTAGATTGCTGAACTTCCGGAATGTCTGCCCAAAGTTGAGGCCTAGGTTTCAAAGCTTATTTCCCTTTACCCTACGATGAGCCGTCATTGTCACCCCGTCATTGTCACCTTGTCCAAGTCATGACTGAGTGAAAACTCAAAACTCATTCCTAGTTTACATTCGCACATCAAAATTGGAAAGAATGTCAATCAAGAAAAACTGATTCGTTTTGTCAATTTCAAAAGGAAAGTGATAACCATGTAGAAGGAGTTAGTTCGTTAGATGAGGTTTTACGGCTCAGTTTCTAACCATTTGCACAGAAAATTTTCATATTTTTAAAGCATGAATTGTTGATACAGAACGATAGGGTGGTTGAAATAAGTCAGTGTATTTGCTTTATTTTCAAGAAAAATGGTTCTCACGGAAAGAAATTCAGTTATTTATAGCACAAGAATAATTTTTTGGCCCGAACTTTCAAAATTTCAAAGGATGCAATGATCTGTTACTCTTCTTACGCATCATATTTTGGAAGATGAATCTATTGCTTGAGTTTACGATTTAGACTGAATAGTTTAATAATGTTTACAGCTTCTTTCGTTGTACGTCATTTTGGTCCATTTTAAACGCAATATTTCCCTTTTCCAAGGAACATTTGAAAATGAAAATGTCGAGTGTACAAAGGAATTATTTAAAATTTATCGATAAACATTTATAAAAAAAAATCATACGGGAGTAAGTCCCACTGCAGGTAAAACACTGAAAATTTTCGTAAATGGGGATTTGACCTAAAAGGAAACAAGACTTTATGTGACCGAAAAGGCCAGGCCTATGACAGTTCTGCGATCGTCACTGTGTACAAGCAAGAACTTTATAGACTGGTTTAAAAAACACGATTGTTGATTTGATTGTTTGTGAAACTTTGGACTGTAAGTGGGAACTACTAGGAACGTAGCAGTTAGTCAACCGTAGAAATGTTTGCTACAGGCTTAAACTGTACATAAAATTGCGGAACTATATTTTAAGCTAGTGAGGTCACCACGACGACATTGTTTTCTTTGTTAACAGTTATACTACTCACCAACTCTCAGTGCTTGGTTGATATTGTGGTAAAAGACTTTTTCATTGTTGGATAGTTCAGGAACAAGATGAGTTACTCTGAGGTTATCACCCACGT
The DNA here is from genome assembly GCA_009936505.3 of Holothuria glaberrima. Classification (NCBI taxonomy): domain Eukaryota; kingdom Metazoa; phylum Echinodermata; class Holothuroidea; order Aspidochirotida; family Holothuriidae; genus Holothuria; species Holothuria glaberrima. The sequence goes on from WURT03652860.1 coordinate 17,247, forward strand.
GATCAATGGCGTCATCAACAATGCGTTTGTATTCTTCGCCCTGGTCTGTGTATTTGCCGTAAAAGACGCCTGTACAAAGGAAAAGAAAAATGAGTAAGTCAACAAGACCATACGAAGTTAGCTCTTGCGACACCTAACCACAGGAAATGACATTTCGAAACTTGGCATACACTGAATGAAATGATTTCAGCTTATCGCGATGCGTAAATATTATATGAATATTCATTTTCTGGATGAACAGGACTATTCATATGCATCAGCCATTATAGTTGGGAAAGTTTATTCTTTGTCTACCGTGCTTATGAACAAACTTTTGTAAAACCTCATCTAACTAACCATGCTTATGTATTATGACAGGGCTCTAACCCAAATAGACCCCTTCCTCATTAAAGTTGTTTTCTAATGTCAAAAGGCATGCTAGGTGGATCTTTGGTATCTTTGGCTTTATTATCGTCATCGTCATCATTATTATTTCTCTTTGGGGGTTGCTCAATTGTTACCATTGTCAATAATCATTTAGAGCAGTGATTCTAAAACGCAGCCCTTAGGGCCGCATGCGGCCCCCTGACCCTGTCGGTGCGGCCCCTGAATTGATTTCACGTTTTGGGAAAATCATATTTAAAAAGAACAAACGTAACGAAGTTGGAAAATGGCAAGTAGCACATGCTGACATTTATTTTGAAATATGTTCTGTACTTTGAAGTCACTCCTTGATTCTTTCTAATAAAGGTTAGCGTTACTCAGTCATAAAATGCTAGGTTGCCTATGTATCACACGCTGTGCGGCATATTCCTTGTTCAGTTCCGGACAAGATCATGAATTTTGTCTCGTGTACTATGTTGTTCACAATCTTGTTTTGTACACAAATGTATAAAGTTAAAGGTAGTGGTGCACTGCGAAGAGCGTGAATTTGTGACAAAGCTGGTTGCAAGGTTGTAAACCGAGACATCGAATTGCTGGGTGTGGTGATTGTACTTTTCAAAACGTATCTTGTTGAACATCCGTTGATTGATAAATACCATTAAAATCTCTGTAAGTCATTTTTCAATACTTGTAGAAACTAAATCAAATGTAGTCAGCGTTACATACCTAAAATTCGACGTATTATATGCGCTGGCTGTTTCTAGACCTCTGTTAAATGAAATAGAATCAGTCAATTGTGGAAGGTCCTTTTTTGTTTTTTTTTTTTTTATTTTATTTTTTTATTTTTGTGTAATGCAACACCCAGTCAGCCAGCCCTGGCAACTAAAGCATGATATGCGGCGTGCGTAAAACTTGTAGTGACTTAAAGTGCGTTTTCGACGGTAACCTTACATACTTAGTTTGGGATGCCAACTGATGTTTCTCCTATACCGCAAATCCACCCACAATTAATATCGACTGCTAAACGTAGAACTGCAGACAGGGTTGTACCAGGTGGAGGCAGTGGTATGATAGCCCCTTGTTGGGGTAATCTTCCATTTTTTGAGGATCTTTAATGGGTACGTTTACTTAAGTAATCCCCCGACGACGACTAGTCCTACATATTTCTTGGCTTTGCTCATAGGGCCGGTGTAGCAGAGTGAAACTGCCGCGCGAGTAGAACGTCCGGCCGGCGGATCCACTCACCCGGCGATTTGACTGTGTTATACTGCTACGAGTAAAAT
>WURT03652871.1:0-18890 GCA_009936505.3 Holothuria glaberrima
TGACGATGACGATGACGATGACGATGACGATGACGATGACGATGACGATGACGATGACGATGACGATGACGATGATGGGACGATGACGATGATGATGGACGATGACGATGGTGCATGATGATGATGACGATGGTGCATGATGATGGGATGATGATGGATGATGATGATGATGGATGATGATGATGATGATGATGGATGATGATGGGATGATGATGGGATGATGACGATGACGATGATGATGATGGAATGATGATCAGATGATGATGGATGTTGGCAGTGGTGGTGGCAACAATGACAATGATGGTGATAATAATGAAATACCAATAGTACAATGCCTTCATTATCCATACATCCCAGGAGAAAAAACAAAATCTTACTTGGAGTTTATCTTTGGGAGTAACAGTCACTTTTCTGCCTCTTTCCTTTTCTGAATCAGATGCTGCTTCATCCTCATCATGTTGGTCCTTCTCAATGGTCAAGTCAGTGTCCATCTGTGAGTCCAGCTCTGCTTGCATATCTTTGATGTCTGGCATCATTTCCTGTAAAGTTACATGATACACAGTTATTTTGTAAAAACAAGTAGATACAGAACAACTTTCAATGAAACTATAATGGTGGCTACCCAAACCAACTCCCACAGGACAAATTGAAAGATGTGGCTCATAATGATACTGTGAATAAAAAAAAAACTGTAGCTGTAAGGGTTACTGGTAGGACCTTTAACCTTCCAATCCCTGCTCTCAAACACATGCAGGGTTACTGTGTATTGACATTGCAACATTTCTTTCACTTTTATGAGATAAAGCAATAAATTGTGGTCTGGCAATTCAGATACTGAGGAACTTGTTTTACCACACAAAACTTGCAAGTGGACCCATTCACAAAGGATGATAAAAGTTGAGAGGAAATTTTCAATAAAACTGGAGAAAAGTAGGATTCTTCATCGCAGAAATGTTGGAAGGGTCATCATAGCTCTATAAAGATATATTTTAATAATTTTCAAATGCCATTCATACATTACCTTATGACAAAGAACAAGGATAAAGAAGGAAAAATGCAGCAGGAAGTAGGATGTACATAGGATAGAAAGCCTGCCATATTATGAACCATAATTTCAGAAGCTAAAAATAACGACCGGATTTATAGTGTCATACTTTACACATCAGGTGACATTTAATTCACAACTGGCAATGAATAATTGAAATCTTTTGTAAATTAAGTGGGATCATTTCATTTGTATTATTATTTCCCATAAATGAGGATGTGCAAAGAAATTATTAGCACCCCAAAGTGGCAAACAATGTCTTCCAAACATGAGAACTTGTTTAGCAAAGCTTGCCTTTAATACGTTGGTGTTTATATTAACATTAGGTTTCTTCTTGTTGCTGTCATGGATTTTGGTTGAACCCCATCTTCTCTTCCGTTGAGGAGCTGCAGTTGTCCCATCTTTTTCTTCATCTTTTTTCTCTTTACCTGGAAAAATGTTCACAAAATTTACTTCAATAGATCTGATATCTTCCTCCAATTTATGTTTACTAGTCTTTCCTCAAACACAACTATTTGAACTTGATTGACTGAATACGCAATTGAGCTATACTACAAATCAATTAATCCTAGTCAGGCTTCAAAAATTTTTGAGGTATTTACTGAAAGACTTTCTTCACCAAGATAACCATTTCCAAGACTATGCACAGATCCAGACTGAAAAATTTCCTAGCTTCAGCCCCCATCCCCCCTTCTAGCTTACTTTCTTTTTGAGATGATTCTTACGCTTCACTACAAAGTTTATGTATAAATATTTTGATTGCTAGATTCCAGGAAATACCATTTAATGGTGTCAAAAGAAACCCCACCCCCATTAAAAGTTCAACACATTTGAACCTCCTAGCATCTAAATCTGCTCTCATGGAATGACCTCCCCCCTCCTTTGTAAAATCCTGGATTAGTCCCTGAAGACTGAAGAATGTGGGTGGAGGTAGAGAAAGTTGAAAAACTGGGAGGCTCCTTCCAAGGGAAACTTTGAGATTTGGAAGAAAATCAAGCTTTTATGTTCATGAAATGTTTAAGAGATTGTGGACATTTAAACTCCGTTTCAGGGAAATAAGCATTCTTCCAGCCCTGCCCAAGAATAATCCATTACATCAGGAAGAGAATAGAGGACAATGCATTTGATTTCACATATGAACTGGTAGAAGCATTGAGAACAAGCTCATCAGTGGAACCCTGGATTATTCATGAAATATACCTGACATAGACAAAAATATGGTTTTGCAAATATAACATGGAATGCCATTGCTTCAATTTTATTACTGCTGTGTGTAAAAGCTGGTTAGGTGAGTTGCTCTACAATTAATATTTAGAATGTAGTGGACATACACCACAGAATATCACCTAGGTGGGAAATAAATGTCAACAATGGTTTTGCTTATCATGTAGTCCATTCCTTTTCTAACAAAATGATGCATATCTGGCAAGGGCAAACCCCTAAGCAGATCCCATGCACCCCTACAGTATGCATACACCAGGTTGACAACTCATAATCAACCATCTCTTCAAATACATTCAGTTTGTGAATTTATGTTTTCTAGAACATACTGTAATTTAAGGACTTTCAAATCCACACAAAAGTTCCACACTTTTCCATTTTGCTTGGAAATCCTTCCTTGTGCATTTTAAATTTGATACTATCAAATATTTTCAATACTCTCTCAGATCCACAGATAAGATCTCTCCCTCACTCATCTTCCCACAACAGCACTAGAATTATTCAGATGGCTGAGGGAGGGGTTTGTCTGAAGAGGAACAGGGCATCCATAACTTGAATACACTAACAGTATAAAGTGCAATGGGGGTATGGGAACTGGAGGGGATACCTACTTCACCACCCCCTCCTCCCACAAAAGTGTGACATTAAATTCATTCTACTTTTCTAACTGAGAAATGGCACTTAAACAGCTGGAGCAAGTAAAGCCGCAGCACAGAATGTGTGTACCTTTCTTTTCCCCAATCAAAATGAATAAAATAAATTATAACTACTATAGCATCTTTAACCTCTGTACCTTATAAACTACAGTACACAGTAATCCCCTTTTCATGTACAAAATCTCTGCGTACTTTTATCCCGATTTTATCTAAGTAACTACTTCAGTCTATAGTCCACACAATTATTTTTGTAAAGTACTGCCAAAAGTATCACATTCATATGGTAAAGAATACTACTGTACCTCCGTGGAAGCACTTCCCCATGGCAGATCCAGGAGGGGGAGGGATGCAACAGGCACACCCCTCCCCCATTGACCGTCATGTGCCAAAAAAAGTTGAGGCCAAACCAGGGCCTTTTTTAAGAATTTTTTAGTAGGGGGGGCCATGTTACGAAAGGGACCATTTTTTGCGCTGCGCACAAAACCAGCCGTGAGGCGCATGGAGTCCAGGGGCAAAGCCCCTGTGGGGGTCCAGGGGGCCAAGCCCCTGGAAGCTCTGAGGTTAAAGCATATTTCTGAGAGAAAAATACAGTCTCAGGGTAGGTATATATTGGTCCATCATAGTGCAGCCATCAAATGCAAAAATTCCCAATAATTCTGGTGTATAAGGCTATTCCTCTACTCAGGCCACCATAATATTAAGTGGTTGGAGTCCAGGGCCTGCTTTAGGCCCCCTGGTGGGGGTCCAGGGGGCAAAGCCCACAGGAGCTCAGACGTTTTAGCATATTTCTGGGTAAAACATTTAAGTCTCAGTAAAGATATATTTTGGTTTAAAATGCATCCTCCTCAACAAATACTCCAAATAAGTTTAAAATATTAGGCTATTCCTACTGTCAGGCTACTATATGTTAGCTGAGTGGGGGGGGGGCAGCTGAGGGATGGGGCGAAGGCTCTGACTGGGGGCACATTCCCCCAATGCCCTCCTTGGTGCTGCCACTGAAAGCGGAAGGTCACCACTGAATGGCATGTACTTTACGAAGGAATTTTTCGGAAAAATGACTGTCTAGATTACCAGAAGTTGCACTTTACATGGCTTATAAGTAATTTATCACCTTATTTTCCTCATCCTTATCTTCCTGAGTGAAGTAGTTCAGTACTGTCTTCTAGCCTGTCTGCATAAAATTGGGCAATTTTCAACATTTGAAAACAAAATTTCCCAAAAAAGGGACCATACTGAGTGAGGGGGTGGACAAATGAGCTGACTGGGGACTGTGCATGGGACTGGGGGCCATGGTCCCCCAGTATGTATTTTAAAAAAGGCCCTGGGCCAAACAAAATATATGATTCAAAATGTGTCAAATATAGCACCATTTAGCATCTCAGACCTCTTCTAAAAGCAAAAACTTACCAAAAAGCACCTGCTCCCATTAAACCACCTCCCCAATACAGTGTTCAATCAAACCTTGCACCCCCCCCCCCAGAAAATTTCTGGATATGCCTCTGCTTATGGCCATGGTCCTTCATTCTTTGTGGTTAATTGATTTAATATCTTTTATGCTCTTCCACCAATACTGATCACTCTACAAATAGCATCTGAGACCAATTACTGTGTTGTGTACATAATTCTATACTTTGGATGATTTTTCTCATTTCAATAAATTACCCTTATCATTTGTTGTTGTTGGCAAATTCCCTGAAGTACAACTTAAACAATGAACGTATTTTAACAGTCCATTTTTAGTCAAAAAATTCTTCTTCCAACATTTAAATATCTGAATACTTTTACACGATAATGAGCGAGCCAAAGAAATGTAGATTTTTCAACAATTCCCTTCATGCAATGTAAGTCATATTATCTTTCTGTACCTAACGCATAAATACTGTAGATATACTGTAACAAAACTTATCCCTTCTAGACTGTTCACAGCCATCATCAATGTTCTATTTTTATTAACTTTGTTTTTCATTTTACCTAAAAAATCATGGACTATAACACTACCAAAGCAATGAACTAAAGAACAGTATATGATTTCCTTCAAACTTTCACATTTCACAACGGAAACCTTTGATTTCCTGAATACTCTGCATACAAAGAAATGAAATATACATTGAAGAAACTATTGAGGGTAAATCTGAAGTATCAAAGTTACTGTATACTACTACTCTAAATAACTTCAGATCCAGACATGTAGTATTCTAGTCAATAATTCCTATGAGTGTTCATTCATGTACAGTATGTATTTACCAAAGATCCTTCCTCCTTCAATGTTCTACTAAAAGCTACAGTTTCTTTTCCAATAAACCACAATAGCTTTTCATAGTGAAGTTTCAGCATTTGGTAAATGCTTCTGTATGGAAAGTTCCCCACACAGCAAAGTTAGCATTAAATAAACATACCATTTTCTGTTTTCTACAAGCCATATTCGTTGTTGTATATTTGTGTAATGCAATATTCCAGTGGTTGATTGTACAATAAGTGCTACATGCATGCTGCACATAATTCACACCTACTTTAATAGCTGTGCTTACATTCATGATCACTCCATGGAGCTACTACGAATAGAGTAAAAGCAAAGTCTCTCTTACTTGGTGTGATTGTTCGAGCCCAACTGTCACCCTTATTATTGTCTCACCACCTTTCTAAGTCCATTGAGTTCTTAACCCTGTAATCTTTAAATTTCTTCGTCCTACTGTCCCACGTAATCCCTTTGTAGTTTTATCGTATGTTCCGAGAAACACGATCCCAAAGCCTTGCTCATCTAAAAAGAACGACTGTCATATAAGTTTACTCATCAAAAAATTTAAATGAGTTTTGCAAAAGACAATGCGCAGTTGATTAATCAACAATGTATTTGATAGACAAAGATGTGTAGTCTACAATTACTCTCAACAGCTACAACACGTTCCCCAAATAAAGAAATATTTACATTTATTTCCAACCATACTGCTAATTTCTCTCTGACAATATTTTTGTGGCTTTGAAAACAAAGAGACTTTTAACAATTAAACTTCCCACTTTTCCGGATCCTTCCTGACAAAATTTAGATTAACATGAAGCTTTATCCTTTAATTTTATAGAATGGGCGACACGTGCACACGAGTGCACATTTTTGAAAATCACTTTCATTCTAACTCAAAAATTACAGTGAAAACAACAGTAAAGCTGTGTGCGTGTTAATACAGATCAAGAGATTTTGCCTATAACTGTCGCTTATCCTTTGATAATTCCGGATTACAGCCCTCTGTAGCAACTAATGGGGCTTTTGAGTTCTGGAATGTCGGAATGGATGATTACTTCAAAGGGCACTAAGCTGCTTTCACTCCATTCATAGCAGCTCCATGATCACTCCAACCAGTTATATTTACATTGTATGATCACATATGTAAACAGCCTTAATGTACAGCTGAGTCATCATATGGGAATGCCGACCACTTCTGCAATCTGTTAATGTAACCTCAGTCTACTGCCTCTAGTATTACAGTGTATAAAATGGTGTGGCTTGCTGTTTCCATGGTAATGAGGGAGATTGTGTACAGTGTATACAAGTCTTAAACATATTGGTGGGCATAGCAAGCTAATGTATAGACTAACAACATGAAAAAGAGAAGGGATTGTTTTCAATTTAGGAGAAAAAGTATTCACATGTTACAATTTCTAACTTCAAAGAACTGTCTATATGATCATGAATTTGTTCAACACTTCATCATACATCTATATGACGATGCTCATGGGACAAATGTGTGATCATGTAAGTAGGTCTTATGTTTTTTCTTACAAGTTTGTTTCCTGTGTTGTGCTCAGATTTTGTGTCTTTAGTATACTTAGCAAAAGGGAGCTATGCTAAAAAAAAAAAAACCAGAAAGCCAAAAGGCTTTGTGATTCCTTGCCATATGATATACTGCAATAAACACGAATCACCCATATGACAAGCATGAGATCCCTCCTACTTTAGCAATTTTTGACCGCCACAAATATGATAGGGCTTTTCTACACAGTATTAGCAATCCACATGCAAAGTAAGAGATCCCTCACAGTCATCCTTCTTGAGATATCATGTTTACAAGGTTTTGACCTTTGGACCTCTGGTGACCCCAAATGACCTTTGACCCCCACCAAAAACAATAGGGATCATCGACTCAATATGGCCAATCCACATACCAAGTATAAGATCCCTCGGAGTTATCCTTCTTGAGATATTGTTTACAAGGTTTTAACCTTTTGACGTCTGGTGACCTCATATGACCTTTGACCTTCACCAAAAACAATAGGGATCATCTACTCAATATGGCCAACCCATATATCAAGTATGACATCCCTCGGAGTTATCCTTCTTGAGATATCGTGTTAACAAGGTTTTGACCATTTGACCTCTGGTGGCCTCAAATAACCTTTGACCTCTACCAAAAACAATAGGGATCATCGACTCAATATGGCCAACCTATATATCAAGTATGACATCCCTTGGAGATATCCTTCTTGAGATATCGTGTTTACAAGGTTTTGACCATTTGACCTCTAGTGACCCCAAATGACCTTTGACCTCCACCAAAAAGTAGGGATCATCTACTCAATATTGCCAACCCACATACCAAGTATGAGATCCCTTGGAGTTATCCTTCTTGAGATATCATGTTTACAAGGTTTTGACTTTTTGACCTCTGATGACCCCAAATGACCTTTGACCTCTACCAAAAACAATAGGGATCATCTACTCAATATGGCCAATCCATATATCAAGTATGAGATCCCTCCGAGTTACCCTTCTTGAGATATCGTGTTTACAAGGTTTCAATCTTTTGACCTTTGATGACCCCAAATGACCTTTGACCTCCACCAAAAACAATAGGGATCATCTACTCAATATGGCCAATCCTCATACCAAGTATGACATCCCTTGGAGTTATCCTTCTTGAGATATTGTGTTTACAAGGTTTTGACTTTTTGACCTCTGACCTCTACCAAAACAATAGGGATCATCCACTTAATATGGCCACCCCACATACCAAGTAAGAGATCCATTGGAGTTACCCTTCTTGAGATATCGTGTTTACAAGGTGTGTACGTGTTTACCTTTTGACCTCTGGTGACCCCAAATGACCTTTGACCTCCATCAAAAACAATAAGGATCATCTACTCAATATGGCCAACCCACATACCAAGTATGACATCCCTCAGAGTTATCCTTCTTGAGATATCGTGTTTACAAGGTTTTGACCATTTGACCTCTGGTGACCCCAAATGACCTTTCACCTCCACCAAAAATGATAGAAATCATCTACTGAATATGGCCAATCCACATACAAAGTATGAGATCCCTTGGAGTTATCGTTCTTGAGATATCGTGTTTACAAGGTTTTGACGTTTTGACCTCTGGTGACCCCAAATGACCTTTGACCTCCACCAAAAACAATAGAGATCATCTACTCAATACGGCCAACCCACATACCAAGTATGAGATCCCTTGAAGTTACCCTTTTTGAGATATCGTGTTTACAAGCAAAGCTGTCAACTACACACACCCTCACATACATACACACACGTCATCACCATCGCATAGATTCCTTTTGCCTTTGGCAAGGAATCAAAAAAATGAGGTTACAATGATTTTATTTCACAAGACTGAAACTTTCACCAGAGGTAGCTCCTCCTGTACCATGTTCATATCATTAACCGCTATTATGACCAATGTAGTGCAGCCACATACCATGTGTGAGAAATATCTGTTTTCTACCTTGACAAAACATGCTTACAAGGTTACAGACTTTGACCTCTGGTGACTTCAAATGACACTTCAGCACTGCTGCCACTACCATCACCACCACCATAATAGCAACAGCACAACAACAACAGTAACAGCAACAACATCTAAAGCACCAATGGTGCAGATGCTCAAACCTGTCTCAAATTTCAATCAAAGCTAACATTTGTTCTACCTTAGGAAGGAAATATTTTTAGTGGCATTTTGGTGTACATGAACCCCAAGCAAACATGGAACCCAGACATATACAAGGGCTTAATTTTGAAGCCATTCTGAGAGCTAGCTGGCTAAATACTGTACCTATGTACAATTTATCATGAGCAAGGGCACTAAGGCTTCCTTTGCTGATGGACCCTGAGTTACCTTTGAAAATTTGGAAACTTCAAATGGGTCATTCATAATTTCTGGCATCAAATATGATATGCACATCAATGAATCTTTGAAATGCAACTTTGAATGACCCCACTGACACCCACAGTCCTTCCATAAGTTTTGGCACAAAATGTTGAATACAAAAGTGGCTTCGTAATGTGCCATAATAATTAAAAGCTTCCTCTCTGAGTACGGTGAGAGAAATGTGATCCACCATGTCAACAAGCAGTGACTAGTTTGGAGCAATCTGTGATTAAGGCAAGTTGTGTGATGTGGGTCAAAATGACAATCTAGACTTAAAGTAGGTCAAAAAATAGCATGAAAATGGCACATACGTACATCATCTTCCATTCAACAATACCATTTTTGCTACAAACATACTGACAAAGTTTCACAAAGAAATATCCAGCATGTTTTCTACAAGCTGATGACATCAGCCTCATTCTAAGGCCTAACACACAGTCTGTGAGCTTTGGTGATCACAACATGAAGTTCTACATCTAGAGACCACTTAAATGATACTAGACAATACATGAAGCATTCCTCACTTCAAATCAAAACCCTGTACACAGATTTGCTCTTTACTGTAGCTCAGAAGTGATCACACTTTTCAGCAACGCATTTAGATAGAAATTAAAATGTTGAATATCACCATGAGTCCAACCCTGATTTACTGCATAACTGCACTCAAATCTTGAATGAGGGATACAGACTACCCTTCAAACCATATGCTACCCATGTTTTGCAAATACTATACCATGAGAACCCAAACCCGCAGGTTTCCCCTATGAGAAAAAAAAGCCAGCAAAATATGGTGAAGTTGATGAAGTGATAATATGCCTATAAACTATAGAAAATAAAATTGAATACTTACTCTTCAGTGATATCCTTCTTGTTTTCACTGGAGCATAAACTTTCTTGGAAGAAGTGTCCTTCTTAAAAATGATTAGAGAACCCTGTAAATAATTCACAAAATGGTCAGAGCTTTGTCATAATATTGCATGTACAATATCACAAAATTGCACTTAAACTGTCTTTGGCTAATGTTGTTCCTATATAATCCCTTTGAAAACACCAGGACCATCCCCACCCACTCTCCCCTCAAACCCACTCCCCTTCCCTCCCCCCCCCCCAACATAATAATGTACCTTTTGCTGAAATTTCTGGTAGAACAAAGAAAAAGTTCTGGTACTGAATCTGTCCAACACTCAAGATTGGTTTGGAGAGTCATCATTGTGTTAAACAAACCACATTTTGAAGGTTCTACTGTAACCTATTGTTTTGAAAGCAAATTTTGAATAAGTACCCAAAATATCTTGTCAAACTTTAAGAGTCTTCAAATATCTGTTAAGTGCAATTTTGTAGGCTATTGCATAAAGGCTAAATATTTCACTTAGCATCTCAAACCCTTTGAAGCAACCAATTCTTAACATACTGAAAATCTGTAAATTTCTAATTTTCCAATATGTCTGTCTACAAAGCTATCTGATATGAAGCCCTCTATTTTTGGGGGGAAATTTTTATACATTTTTTTCTTCATTGCTCATAATTTTATTCAGTTGATTCAATAAAAATCTCCTTCACTCTATTTCTCCTGCAAATAAAATTTCCTTAATTACTTGTCTGATTCTAATTTATGTTGCAAGGATGTTGCTTGTCACTGATAAACAATCTAGAAATAGAAAGGAGAAGAGAAAAAGATTAATAGAAACCCCTGTCACAGCTGCTTGCAAGGCAAATTTAGAAATATCCAGTCAGCCCATCACCAGCTACACAGCGCCCTCTGTAACCCAAGGGAGGTTAAAGGTCAGGAAATATCTCATCACACTTTGCAAAGCTAAAAAGCCACGACTGGCAACGTTATACATCTAGCAGTTGAGGAAACAGATGAAGGTCAGGTATAACTCCAACCACCACTCTTGAGATGACGTCTGTCTCTCAAAGGTAAAATCAGTTTAATTCCTGTTGTGTTGAAGATGCTGTTTTAAAGGCATTGTCTCTTAAAGATAACTTGAATTAATTCCAAGCTGTCTCCTTTTGAAGATACTGACACAAGTCCATAGAGGGGGCTATGAAACTACTTTCCAAGGTTAATTTATCACATGACAGGCTAGCGAGTCCATTGTTCCAATACTATTTTATCTGAACTGTTACAGTGGGAAGTATTTGTCCAACATTACACAATCAACAAAACTGGAAGCGTCCAAGATGAAGTTCACCTTGATAGAGACAGTTAAGTACAGATGGATAAGTCTACTGGTTGGTATCACCACATAGAAAATTGATTCTGATGATGAAAAAACTGCAAGTTTATTTATAAAGCATTTCCCACAAATAGGTAACATCAGGAATAGAACTCATCATGCCACTGCTGTACTTTGAATTTAAAAAAGTTTTTGAATTTTTAAAAGTTCTCTTACTATAAACACAACAAACAGGTTGCTGTCCACTGCATCAGGTTCACTGGTGTTATCTAATCAAGCCATCTCCAGCACAAAATCACAGTAAGAGACTAGCAGGAAGTCCGAATATGAGGAACAATTTTAAACAATGAGAATGCTTCGAGTCTGAAGTATCTGTTTAAGCGCTGATGATGAGCGCAATGAAAATATACTGAGCACATCTCCAACTGAAGGTCCTTTACTTTGAGTGGTAACTTGTTATTAATTGTAACTGTCAATTTTACTGCGAAGTGTTTATATTTCAAAAAGAGCAGAGTTCCGGGAAAGCTGAAGAATCGTCAAGTGTAAGGTATGGGCAAGCTTGATATCTCCATTCCAATGAGACAGTCTATAGTTAGCACATCCAAAATGTCTGTTGTTTGCTTTTGAATACTGGTAATAGTATCAACTGTCATTTGGTGAGAGAAACACATCCTTTCAATATGTAAAGAGTTCTCAGAGCATATGTTTCTTTAGCACTTACAAACTTGTTCACGCAGAAAGTTTCATGACTACAAAACATGCTGAATGTCAGTCGTAAAGTACTGTTTTCCCTTATGGATCAGGTGAAGCACTGCTGAAGAGTTATTGTTCATCATCTAAAAAGTCTATTAATGATTATAGAACCAGCATACAGATGATACATCTCAACAACACAGTAGTAGTTTCTTACAAATAACTTCATTTTAATATGGTCACTGACTTGTAAACTTTTGAGTCATATGGAAGTCTACAAATCTGACGAGAATTGAAGCATGTCCACTTTCAATCATGTATGTAAGACGCTCACATTGACAAAGAGTTCCTAGTAAATTCAAACTTGCAACAAAGAATGGCACTGATGTTGTAAAAAATCATATTCATGAGGACTGACTTGAAGATGCTTTATCATGTCCGGTCTCCCACAACACACTCTAATAAAATATGTCCATTAAGAAAAGCTGCAGTACATCCAACAGGATTCTTAATGTTGAATCAATGAGTCACTTCAGTGTAATGCTGCTCCCTGGGTAACTTTTACAATTATTATCAGTTTTGGCCAACGATGATGCCAACAAACAAGCAGGACCCTCTGTGATGAAATCCTGAACCCGATATCAGACAACAGACATGAGGCTATCGACCACGACCCCTCAACTACTGCATATACTTTTACAGCCTCTCATTAGCACGCCACAGAGGCCACAGTGGCACAGGGCTCACCCACAACAGGCCGGCAGGCCCAGGCTTGGATTTTAACTTGGGCTGAAGGCTAAAGATGGTAGTTGGGTAATAAGATGGTGTTAGAATCATTTTAAAGCACAATTCTTCACGTCAATTGTTGAAAATATGACTGAAGAGTTGCTCAGGCTGGTGGCCCTCATAATTGGAAATCAAAAAGTGCAGACTGATTTTTCCTTACAGTAATGGACAATAATTAAGAACCACAATTTTTTCAAAGAGAAAACACCAGGTGAGGAGACAAAAAACAACTTTCTGGCTAGGCATTGTCTGGTGACATTTTGTAGGGGTCTATATTAAAGATACAAATTTTTCAGAACATGTTTCTCAAACCTCACAGCCAAACCCCTTTCATAATATAAGATATCCCATCTTGAGGACTGGTTCCAAAAGAAATCCCTCCAGGTTTCCCCCAAGTCACAGAATGTGAAGCAAAGGGGACACATTCCCTAAGAAATCTTTTGTTATTTTTTATTATTGATTTTCTTGTTTGTCCTTAAAATTTGATATTGTTGGGCAGTTTGGATACTTTTCTTTTCAAATCTGACATAAAAATCTCCCACATGTATGGTATAGCAAAGTTATTCAATATTCCATATACTGTAAAGCTATTAACATTATAAAAATACAGAAGCTTGGTCTCATCAAGTTGCCCAGATGACATCATAGATTTCCCATCATACTTTGAGCAAGCTGAATAATAAGAACTGTTTCCATAAAGTTACCTTCTGAATGCAACATGCCACTGGATGGTGTTTTCACTGCCTAATAAAAAAGATTTTTCCTTTCATTTTTGAAAGTATCAAATCTAGGCACCTGAATAGGCTTCCATTATTCTATGTGGCTCTTACTACAACAGGGAAAGAGAGGCTCCTTTTCCAGTAAATTGACTTTTATTAATAAATGAAATTCACAACTGGGGTAAAATTTGACAGGATTTCAATCATTTACCCAAACAAATGTGAAACAGCTGCCCTTTTTTTTATCTTTCATTAAGATTTATGTTTGTGAAACTGAACATTTAAACGTCATCATAGTGCTGAGACCTTCTTCCCATTTCTCTGTGATGTGTCCTTCGGTGACAATGACTACTGCTGTGCCATATCAGCTGGCAACATATTTATTTTACATCAATGAGACTATGTACATCAGGTACAATCAGTACAAATTAAAAAGCTCTTCAAAAATTGTTGGTAGGTCACTCATTTAACCTCTTTTTTTCTAGCATTTTCTGTTAACCTTCAGGATGTAGAGGATGTCAGAGTTTTTTTACTAATTATTTGTTAAAAACCAACAATTCACTGTCCTGGCTCTACTTAACTTTTGTCGAGCCATTGTAAAAGATAGTTAACCCCTACCATTTTACTTCTCCCCACACTTATTGATCTGCTTCTATTAAAAGTTTTCAGTAGTATGCATGAAAGAAACATCCTGTTTTCATGTCATCACTTAATGTTGCCAGCAAAAAATCAGGACTGGATCATAAAACTCTTTATTTGACACAGACATTAAGTACTACTGGAAATTTTTTACTCCAAAAGATATACTTGAATCCTTTTTAATCCTGGGTATTTTTAAGGTTTTACACTGACGAAGAATCTGAAAACCTCTTTATTTTACACCATCTGAATTTCAAAATTTGTGATTTAACTTGACTAACAACCTGGTGAAGTTTTAAGTAAGATACCTCTCCTCTCGTTTTATTAGTCTTCTATTGCTAAATCATTCCGTCAACACGAAATACTCTCATTAAGGCATTTAAGATGTAACTCAGATCAGGCCATTTGAGGATACTTCCAAACCAAAGTAAATTACTTACTTTCTTCACACCTTCTGTTTTACTCTCATCAATCCCTTCCTCTGCCTTTACTTCCTTGTCTGGAGCATCACCATGGAAACCAGACGGTCTTCTACTAGTGCAAGATTTATGCAAGAATAAAATCAAGTGAGGTTTCACATGACACATACAGTAAGTGTACCACATTGACTGAAAAATGACATAGTCTAGTACAGGCATTTTCAACGATATTCAGTGAAGTGGCACTTGATTGAATAAGTAACATCATCCAACCCAGTGACCGTTCGTCCTGTGGGAGTAATTCCTGTGAGAGGAGGACCTCTTCCGTTTGATAAATCTTTGTCTATGTCGGGTAGCATTTCGTATGATAACATTTCATGTACCGTCGATGTAGTGAAGCTTGCAACTGAGAGTCTTGCATTTCAGTGCTTCCCCATGTGTTACCTGCAGTACTGTAGCTACCCCGATACTAGTAAGTGCACCCAACTGACAGGTTCAGAGTGTGAGAGTCTGCATAAAAGGAGTGCTTCGCCCTTCGTTCAATTTGTCATTCCAATTTGAAATTTTAGTTTGGATTTTTTGTCATACAGCCAGCCGGCCTGATGCGCGCCATCTAAAATGGTAGTGTGCGCCACAAGTGGCGAGTGCCACCAGTTGAGAAAGCCTGGTCTACTATTATGGGGGAATACCACATTTTGACTGTCACAACATGCTATTGTACTAAAAAATTACCACAATTTTCCACAAAAACAATATCCCCCCGGAGGGTTTTCCAGTTGTCTTCTTGCAAAGGAGCAAAAGAAAAAGATGGCAATGAAAGAAGATACAAAGACCCAAATTTTCATCAGTTTTGACACTTTAAAACCTTTCACGGCACAAACTTGGAACAGATTAAAAAATTTTGGGCACAAATCATGTTCCCTGAATAATAGTTTTACTCATTACTTAAATATTCTGCAAGTGAAAAATGAGCTCTTTTTTGCATTTTTATCACAATGGTAATTACTACCGTATTACTTTTGCATCATTCAAAATACAGTATACTGTTATGAGGAAACATGAAAGCAATAAAGATAACTGCAAAATATACACAAAGCTCAACACTTGCAGTTGCAAGGACAATCAACAGTTCACTTGGCTTATTTATATTAGGCTGATACATATCACAGAAAAATGGCTAGGCATATAGCAAGTAATATTTTGGGAAAGACTGAAAAAAATGACATTGACAGAGCTATATTATCTCAGGGCTCTACAGAGCTATATTATTTCAGGGCCGTGCAGCATGTGGTGGAATTCTAAAAGCCACATGACAGGATGTAAACTAAGAAAGCTTTAACTAATGTATGGTCTGCAGTATCAAGGTACAGTATACCTGGCTACCAAGCCATTCAAAGTATCAATGAATATTGGTTTGTTTACCAAAATTTGGCACTTGGAACATTAACAGTATTTGAATATAGAACACTGAGGCTCCTTGTGATACCTTGCCCTTCAATGGCCAATCCCAATCCTAATACAAATCTTTTCACAGGTCCCTTAAAATTGGCTCATAAAAGTTTTTCTAAGTTACCTTGAATCACTATCATCATCTTCAACCTCACCATCTTCAACTTCATCTGTTTCTTCCTTCTCCTTACTTCTGTTTTTGGTTTCTGTTTTGCCTTCCTCCTCCTTGGCAATGTCTACATCTTTTTCTTTCTCTTCTTCTGGCTTAATCTTCTCCTCTGCATCTTCTTCCCTCTTATCCATTTTTACTGTGAGAGCACTGGACTCCTCTATCTTCTCGGCACTCTCCATTTGTTCAACAGGTTTTCCTTTCTTTGATCTATCTCTGCTACTTCTTCTTTTGTGACTTGTTTTCTCATTTTTATCAGCTTCTTTATTCTCATTACTATCTTCTTTTACATCATCTCCACCATTATCATTACTTCCACCACCATCTTCTCCCTCTTTAACTCCTTTTGGAGCCTCCTCTACCTCCATTTCATCCCCACTGGCATTCTTTCCTTCGTTATCAGCTACCAGACTCTCCTCTCCTGTTTTCTTGCTGTCATCTTTTGACACCACATCTACCTTGTTGTCTTCAGCATTATCAGATCTCCCTTTGCTTTTGTCTCTCTTTTTCTTCACCACCTCTTCTTCATCTCCCTCGTCCTCTTCATGTTTCCTTCTCTTCCTATCTTTCCTCTCTTTTTCAGCTGCTGCATTGTCTATGCCTTCTTTCTCCTCCACATTCACTCCTTTCTCTTTATTTTCCTCATCTTTTCTTGCAGTTGTTTCAGTTTCTTCTTCCTGAACTTCTTTATGCTCTTCAGTTACATCCTCTTTCTTTGAAGCATCATTCTCTTCATCAAATTTACTCTCTTCACCTACCTCCATCTCTCCTTCCTCATCTGTCTTCTTCACTTCCTGTTTCTCCTTCTCTGCTGTTGTATGACAGGCTGCTTTCCGTCTGCTACTTCTTCGAGACCTGCCTTCTTCCACATGACCCTCATTGCTCTGCTCACCAGAAGTCGACTTCTTCCTCTTTTTGCTCCTCTGACTACGTTCCTCTTTTGTTTTGGCCATCTCTGTGTCACTTACATCAACTTCTTTGAATGTTTCCTCTGAATCCCTCGGTTCTTCAATTTGCTCTTCCTCAGCAGGCTCGTTTTCAGATGAAACAATGTTTGTAACTATCTCTTGCTCTTTCTTTGCCTTTTCTATTCAAAGTAAAAAATATACAAAAATGTCATGCATGAAAATGTGAAGTTATATATAAAATACTGATGCAAATAAAATCAAATCAATCTGAAACTATCAATGGACTAAATATTATGTGTCTAAGGTTGCAATATATACTGAAGGCTGAACATTATCCAACTGAACACCTTCAAATTGCAAACTTTAATAGAAAACAAATTTGAAATTGCTCAGATTCAAGGCAACATTTTGACTTACTTAGATATTGAGTAAAAAAAATTCACCATTGCTTACTCCCTGAAGAAGAAAATTTATACTTCAGGACTCACTGTAGCTTCTGAACAGAAAAACCACCCATGCACAGTGTACCACACCAAACTGTATTGAGTTGTACAATTCCTTATATAAAATACAAGGGTTAACTACAGGAATATCCGATACAACCAGAAGTCTAACAAATGAAATAGTGTATAATAAACACAACCATGGTTCACTTGTTTTCCATAACATCTAACAGTGATCCAGCATGAAATCACTGCAAAGCTTTTAAGAACCAATGAAACTGTTAATGGATTGAACAGCACATACCAGACAAGGTTGTATGACCCCCAAAATACACTGTAGCAGTAGCAACAATATTCCAGAGTAATTGTTTGAAAGGATACATTAGAGACAAGAAACCACCCTTGCAAAAAGGTGGACGCAAAGACGTGTTGCGTCTGCGAAAATCATGTCACAGCTAGAAATTTTCATCCTAGTCCCACATTAAATAGAGTAGCTATAAACTCCATTCTTTAAAATATCTGTTGCTAGCCAATCTTCAGATATTGGATGAAATGTTTTGACTTGAATGCAGCTTTTTGCAGAAAACTACATTGTACCACATTTAATATCTGTACAAATACCGTATAGTACCGAACGAAAGTAATTCCGAGTGCTTTCTTTCAGCTGTATGTTACAGTACATCGTATATACCAATTGAATCTACTATGCTGTGGCATAGGCATTTACTAATACGTGCGACGCGAAATTCGAGACATTTTCGTGTTCTTCGATCTGTACAATGCCGCAATCAGTGCGAAAGCCAGATAACAGCCGGCTGCTACAATACGTACCGTAGGACTTGCAATTCCACTCCTGTCTTTGGTAGACTGCGTGATAATTACGGCGGATATTTTCGTGTTATGGTGTAAACGGTTAAGTATTTTTGCTGAATGGCAATATTGATATTATGTCAGTTAAGTCATAACTCTGCTAGATGGTGATACGTAATATTGTCAGTTCAACTTTTTCTAATCATTACTTGAGGCTTAACTTGGGTATGGTCACTGCTACGTTTCCTACAGTAGCTACCAAACTCATAGCCATTACAAAATGTGCCGCACATAGATAAAACTGGATCGAGTACACATGTACACACGACGCACCTGGTTGGTACGGAAGTGAAAGTACATATTTTTTTCCTTTCATCTTTTCATACATTCATTACTCATTGTTTTTCAGTGAACAACAGACTCGTGTGTGTTTGTTATCTCAGTTTTTGTCATTCACGCTAAAATCACGCAGTTAGTTTTCAACCCACCTCATTCCACACAAAAGGACCGGTATCTGCACTCTATATCATCATACTGTTGTATTTCACAGTCTAGCTGCGTGCCACGTTTGCATTGAACGCCCGACCAGCCGTTCTGTA